>JAECUM010001154.1:0-142442 GCA_016617855.1 Megalonaias nervosa
AAAAATGTAGATCCACTTCATGACAACATATATCAAATGACAGTATGTTTGATCTCATATGATAAAGAGTCCAGCGTGTCATTGGTTGAAATTAAGTCACTTGTCGGCCGACAGTTATCATGTCTCCTGAAAATATTGCGTATTCTAAGATGTTGTTACATGATCCCTAATTTCGCATCATATTATCCTTAAGTCCCCATTGTATTTTATAGCACGTGACTAACAGGTTTTAAATATCTCGTAAATATTTGCAGTTATTGCTTTAACAACTAACTCCAAGAAAATCAGCCTCTTTGACAAGTTACAAGTAAATAACGTTACGGAAGCTTACTGATAATATACAGTGACGTCGAAGGTCTTTGGCAATGAGGCTGCAGGTTTAGGAAATCGTGAACATGTAGTGAATGGGGATACTTTAGTATCAATGGGACTTCCACGCAAAATACCCCCTGGGACACTTTGGCGTCACGATTTTTCCGAAAAAAATGGCACACCCTGGGGACACTATAGCGTCAATGGGAATTTTGTATAGCGACAAGAGGAATGGAACAGGTGGGATGACGTCACGGTACTGGACACTTGTAACAATGTAGCAAGGGACTGACCTGAATACGCGTAGCTACCACTCTAGGGAGGGACAAATACAATAGAGAGACAGAGACATAGATAAACATATAGATAACACACAGATAGGCAAATTTTGTGAATAAATATCTTTTCGAGGCATATGAAAGTGGCCCTGAAAAGGGCCTTTGGTTTTGTTTTCTACTTTCTCCAGTTCTTCCACCAGCTTCTTAATTTTCCAATAATTCCTTTCTTCTTCTTCATATTTTCTTCTTCTGGTATCCAGTCTGGATGTCCCATAGCTCTAAATGTTTGCTGTATTTTCATCCAGTTTTGATTTAGTCTTTCAAACTCTTCTTTTCTCTTTCTGTTTTCTTTCTCCTTTCTCTCTTTTGTCCAGATGTCTTTTATTTTCTTTACCTCTTCTTCCATTACGTTTTTCATCTTGCCTTCTGCTTTTTTTAATTGTTGTAATCCCCACAAGACAAAAGAACACTCAGTAAAATTTGCTTGGTCTTCTTAAAAACACCTCACTTGGATTACATTATCACGTGCTTTCTTCAATGTCCCTACTCTTACATACTTTGGCTTTATGAATCCTCTTATTTTTTTCCACCTCCTCTTCTATCATTCCTGCCACCTGATCCCTGGCTACTTTCAGGCTAGTGACTTGACTGGTCACAAAGTCTTGGCTCTCTGGATAGCTCCATTTTTTTCAAGCCTTTCCACCACCTGGGCTGCATCCATCATCCAAAAATAGCTGTGTATTAACTGGTTAGACAGTGCCATCTTGTGTTGACTAGTCAAGACGGGTAGCTAGACTGACGAGCGTTCCGCGTTATATACGTTAAGCACGGATGTGAACGAAAACATCCCTTACACTCACTTCACATATTATCTACTATCCACACAAACGGACGCGAATGCATAAAACACACACATTATACTATCCACACAAACGGGAAGAGAAGAAAAAACACACCATATCTGCTATTCACACCAACGAATGAGAATGCATAAAACACACCATATTTACTATCCACACAAACGGACGCGAATGCATAAAACATGCACACTATACTATCCACACAAACGGACGCGAATGCATTAAATACACCATACCTACTATCCACACAAACGGACGAGAATGCATAAAACACACCATACCTATTATCCACACCAACAGACGCGAATGCATAAAACACACACATATATACTATCCACACAAACTGGCACGAACGCATACAAACATACCCTTATCTGCTATGCACACAAACGAATGCGAATGCAAACACACACACACACACACATCAGTAAACGAGTGAGTGTTTCTAGTCACACTACTCCACATTCACACAAATTGGCAAATTGAATAGTCTCTTTTCTAAAGATCTGGTTAGCCCTGAGAAGGGCTGTTTTTAGAACTCCAAATACACCTGGCTAATGATGACATCTCCCAGGCCGGGCACCACACACACAACGACGGCTCCAGTCCAGCTCTCAATTGATTTTTGTTCTTGGAAACGCAGAGGGAGGTTGATTGGCTTCAGATCCCCAATCTTTAGTTTCTGGGATTTTGAAGACTACCCTCTGTCTTCTTTTCTTTTGTAACCGGGGATGACGCTGCGGATCCCATTCTTGCCGCTGTCTCTCCAAGTCCTCCAATGCTTCCTGCTCCCAGTTTTCCATATGAGGACAGCGACTCTTTGTATTGGTGATTGTGGTTGTGGCTGTGGCTGTCGTTGTGGTGGTAGTGTCTGTGGAGGTGTCCTCACTTCAGCTTTCACCTCACACACAGGTCTCATTATGAGGTGAGGCAGAATCCCTCTCTTCTCCTCTTCTTTCTTTTCTTCTCCTCCTCTTCAAGCCTGGCTTCTTCGTCTAAAGCCTTGATAGTCAGCTCATCTAGCAACCGCCTGGCATATTCCAGGTACATCTGGAGTTCTAGTAGTTTTGTTAATCTGCTCATTTCGTTGCAGTTGCTACGTCAACGTGGGTATCCAGACTGACGAGCGCTCTGCTTTATATTCGTGGAGCACGGACGTGAAGGTAAACATCCCCTTTCACCAAAACTTAAAATAACCACAAAAAAAAACCCATGGAACGCGCGGACCTAAAAGAAATACTCACGTTGCCTTTTCTTACTTACAAACACAGACATACATTATTTGACAAGACAGAGAAAGTAAGTGCTTATAGACACACTTCTTTTTTTTGTAAACATACACACAGAATTTTTTTGGCAATTTGAATTAGTATGTCTTTTTGAGAGTATTGGGGTAGCCCTGAAAAGGGCTGGGTTTTTTTTTTTGTTGATGGGAGTAATGTCAATCTTGTTTTACTGTCTAAAATTGCGTCTCCGTCTGGCAGCAGGCGTTCCTATACGATACGGCCTGTTTCTGCGGAAAGAGAAGGAGAACTCCTTGGTGTCTACTAAACAGTCAACAAAACCTCTGTCTGGTTCTTACTGCTGCTGCTGTTGCTGATGTTGTTGTTGTTGCTGTTCTCCCTGCTTCTGAAGTCTGTACATCTCTGTCCATTCTTCTTGTTCTTTCTCGATTTCCTCTCTGAAAACCTCTTCTATCAGGTCTTGGGCTATTGATAACATCCTGACATTCTCTATCTCTTCAGGCTTCGGTATCAGGTTTTAGCCTGACACGATGTAAATTCACGTAAGCTTCGTTCAGCTTGGCTAGTCTAGAAGGCATCTTCATAGGTTGACGAGTCAACAGTGGATGACCAGACTGGAGACCGACCCGCTTTATATGGTTCAAACGAGGACGCGATAGAAAACATCCCTACTAGGGTTTTTTGTTAGGTCGAAACGTTATGATAGTGAAATATCATGGTGAGAGGTAGAGATAATTCAAAGAGCATATATTCACAGTCTTTTTTGAAAACAAATGACAGACACATGTTTTCAAAACACAACATTTTTATTCAAAAAACAATGAACCACTAACAATTAACAATAACATCAAATAAACTATTTTTGACAAGGTTGACAACGTTGTGAAATCATGTGAAATTTCCATTGATGGAAGTCATGAGGCCATTGATGTACACTACGTTTCCTAGCTAAAGACAAAAGATATCCATAATGGTCACAAAACCACCAATCTACTTTCTCATTGTGTCTAGAAGAGTGACGATCAAAATAAGTCACTAAATATTCTAAGGGATATCCAAGACTGCGTTGATGAAGAAAATACACACAATATTGTCCACACACCATGGAATCTATGCCTTGTAATTTCACATTATTGTATCGTGTCGTCTGGGCATTTCTTCTCATGAAGTCGATGATATCGTCTTCCAAAGGGGGTAATCCATACGAATCAAAATGTTCCACACAATCCTCTTGAGGGAAGAACAATGCAACACAATGAGTTCCTGGGAGATGACTGTCGTCCGTGTTGATGACATAAGAGTCATGGTCTTGAGGTTTGCGATGAGGTAGTTCATCTTTAGCGCACACGACAGGATTTTAAAAAGCAGTATGCGAACTGTTGTTCAAAAGGTAATAAAGTTCCCAGGTATCCATACTTTGTTTTGTTGTTTTTTTTTTTTTACAGATAATGATAAGTCATCAATTCAATTCTGACTTTTTGTTTGAAACGCTCTGTCAAGTAGCCGTTTCTTCACCTTATCTCCCAACTCTGGGCTAAGAGAGCTTCGATGCGATAGATCTCCAGAGTAGTCAATGGAGGGTGGGAATGATCACGCAAGCCTTTATACCACTCATGCAACACTACTTCTTCCGAGATGAGACTCCAAGTTTCGTCCAGATACTCGTCCAATTTTTCTTCTTGACTCATCATTAAGCATTTATCGTGTTGAATTTGACTGGGATGATCGTTTTGACATCCATAACAATCTCTCTTTGTCAACTCCGTAATTTTATCCGCCAGGTGTTTAGCAAAACAGGACACTAAATGTTGTTCTGGTTCTGGCCATCTGGACTTGACTACTACCTCGTCCTCTTTGCCTTGGTCTTGGGGTTCTGTTTTCACGCTATCCTCCCATTCCATTCCAAAGATTCTCTACCGTTCAATGAGGGGTAGGAGTCTTCCATTGTTTATAATAGTCTAGAATGACTTCGCTCAAACTTCGATGGTCTTGTCGAATTCGGCATACAAGATGACGTTGACCGTCTCGGTGAGAGCTTCTGCAAACTGAAGTTCCACACGCAGTTGACCAGATTTTATAGGGTGGAAATGTCCCTCGTCGCTGCTCGAAGCTACCGGACAACTAGGAACCAACACCAGTCACGGTATTTCGTACGAAGATTATGTAGGAGGTTACACTTTGTGGACCTTTGATTTCACTCCAGACCAAGGCAGCGACGAGGGACATTTCCACCCTATAAAATCTGGTCAACTGCGTGTGGAACTTCAATTAAAAAAAGCAGAAGGCAAGATGAAAAACGTAATGGAAGAAGAGGTAAAGAAAATAAAAGACATCTGGACAAAAGAGAGAAAGGAGAAAGAAAACAGAAAGAGAAAAGAAGAGTTTGAAAGACTAAATCAAAACTGGATGAAAATACAGCAAACATTTAGAGCTATGGGACATCCAGACTGGATACCAGAAGAAGAAAATATGAAGAAGAAGAAAGGAATTATTGGAAAATTAAGAAGCTGGTGGAAGAACTGGAGAAAGTAGAAAACAAAACCAAAGGCCCTTTTCAGGGCCACTTTCATATGCCTCGAAAAGATATTTATTCACAAAATTTGCCTATCTGTGTGTTATCTATATGTTTATCTATGTCTCTGTCTCTCTATTGTATTTGTCCCTCCCTAGAGTGGTGGCTACGCGTATTCAGGTCAGTCCCTTGCTACATTGTTACAAGTGTCCAGTACCGTGACGTCATCCCACCTGTTCCATTCCTCTTGTCGCTATACAAAATTCCCATTGACGCTATAGTGTCCCCAGGGTGTGCCATTTTTTTCGGAAAAATCGTGACGCCAAAGTGTCCCAGGGGGTATTTTGCGTGGAAGTCCCATTGATACTAAAGTATCCCCATTCACTACATGTTCACGATTTCCTAAACCTGCAGCCTCATTGCCAAAGACCTTCGACGTCACTGTATATTATCAGTAAGCTTCCGTAACGTTATTTACTTGTAACTTGTCAAAGAGGCTGATTTTCTTGGAGTTAGTTGTTAAAGCAATAACTGCAAATATTTACGAGATATTTAAAACCTGTTAGTCACGTGCTATAAAATACAATGGGGACTTAAGGATAATATGATGCGAAATTAGGGATCATGTAACAACATCTTAGAATACGCAATATTTTCAGGAGACATGATAACTGTCGGCCGACAAGTGACTTAATTTCAACCAATGACACGCTGGACTCTTTATCATATGAGATCAAACATACTGTCATTTGATATATGTTGTCATGAAGTGGATCTACATTTTTCATATCTACTGAGATAGCCAACTTGTAAAGAAAATTTGCTGTAAAGAATCTTTTGAAAGGTTCATGTGGAGAAATCAACTTTGCGCAATGAATCAGTAGTGTAAAACAAAGGTAAATAATATTCATTAAGTTATTTGACTTACACAAATTAATTTGAAACAATATTGCTAGATTCCATTACCGACTAAAGATAGTTCTAATCATGGTTACAATTAAATTAACAATATAAACAACTTGCATCGTCCATGATGGTTAGAAATCCGAAATAAAAAGGTTTTGGCCCTATAGTCTGTATAAAGATATATATGTATATAGATTCAGTTTCTTTCAGGTTGCAGGTTTGATATGACGATAAAACTATGATGATTACATACAGAGTTTAAAAATACAGTGAACAGTAGCAGCAAGAGAAAGAACAGAATGAAAATTTACAGTTTCCATGCAGTATTTAATGTTCATTCGGTGAGTACCAAATCATTATTTTTGCTGTTGAAAATAAGGGTTTCATCACTTAACCTAGTACTTAGTAACTGACTAGCCGAACAAACCAACTGTGATTGTGAAATAGACGTATGTATGTATGTTATTGTTATTGTTATGGGGTTTAACGCCGTTTTTCAGCACAAGATAGGCCATACATGGCGGCCAGTATAAATGGTGGAGGAATAACCCGTGTAAATCCCGGAAAGAACCACCGACCCACGATAAGCTACTGGCAAGCTTTCTCACGTACCCACACTGGCCAAGTCCGAGACTCGAACCCATGCAGACAGAGGTGAGATGGCAGTGATCCGTAACATGTTATTGTAATGATGATTTTATTCACTGGATTTGACCTTTTCTCGGAAAATTCAGTTGTCTGTTTTGACCTGATAAACACGCAATTCGATTGCTACACTGTATTTTTAGCTGACCTAGTTCCTGAACTTGATTCAAAATTGGTAAATACAGAGTGAAAATCACTGGTCGCAATCAAGGTCATACTTAGCTTGCGTTATAGCTCTATTTTGTAAACAACCATTTTTTATTGAATCTTATAGTAAGATTTGTTCAGTAAAATCAAATTCGTCCACGGCGTACGTGTCATCCGGCCTATGGTCTTACTGCGTTGTTCAAACTTAGTGACCACGTGAGCCATCATGTGATCTAAAATCGCAGGTTAAAATTGATGTTTCAGAGAGATTTTGGTCAGTCGTATTTTACACCTTTAGAGCTCAAGGTGTTTTTAATGTTGATGCCAGTTCGATTTAAAATTCTTCTATTGTTTTGGATTTAAATAATTTATTCACCCTGGAAAGTACTTGTGCTCATAAAATTTCTTGGACAAAGCCATTTAGTGGAAATTCTTCGGAAATCTAAAACCGGAATATTATTCTTGATTCATAAAATTCAACAAGGAACTGTTGACACAACAACACGTTATGGAAGACGTCATCGCCTTCCATATTGGAATTTCATCGGGATTCGAACTTCGATTTATTTAGAACCTTTTAGTGATAGGACTTATATTTTTAGATTATAGGATAAATTTTTGGATTATATTCACAAACTGTAAGTCTTTTTTCACAATTTTACCTTTTTTTCTAGGGAAATAAATTGTTCTGTTAAAATGTACAAAGCTTGTTGGCTTCACTCTTTTCTTTGTTACTTTTACACGAGCCTACACGTAACAATATTGTGTATATCAGAAAGAATTCTCATTATAAATATATTATATTGATTATACAGTTGGAAATTATGATCTTGGGCGAGGTACATATATGTTCGCAAGTTCCTTACGTTGTATTTCATTTCGCTATCAATATATAACAGTCGAAGCACAATCATATAATTACTTCATCTTTTACAATTGCCATTTTCCTTTCGTTTTGTTAGTAAAACTGCATCACATGGAAAATGCATCTCTGTTTAACGTGGAGTCAGGAATCATGTCGATTTTTAATGAAGTCGTTCAACATTTCACATCTTAACTTTTAACACGAAGATAAGTTAAATTAAAATGCTGTGAAACGTGGAAACTGAAATCATGAGTTAGGTATATTCATTGCACTGTTTGTTAGTGAAGTCGTATGCAATGTCACCGAATTAGTAGAAACCTAATTGGGCTAAGAGCAAGCAACTCGCTTGGTAAGGTTTCTGATGAATTGGTGTCATTCCGTAGAAGGTCCCCACTAGGCACTAAAGCAAAGGTATATGATATCAAAAATGCGAGATATTGGCTTAATTGTTTTCGGTTGGTATAATCTTTCAACAGTATAGAGGTTGATGTATTATTTAGATATCTCATTCTAATCATAGATAAAAAATTGTAGAGGTATGCGAAAGATTTCATTAAATATTCAGCGTACCCCAGATATATAAAATCGCTGAGCAAAATCATTGTTATGACTATGCATTAAGAGTCTGAATAATATAGGTGATTGTTTACATCTGGCTGCTATATATTTTGAAACATTAACTTTCATCTACAATATTCGTTATAACTTACGCTAACCTTGAATCAATCTCTTTAGATCCTTTCTTAGATAATTTTACTGTATTATCGATATCCAAAACCACTCTTTCTAAGATTATTTTACTTTATTATCGATATCCAAAACCACTCTTTCGTCTTATCAATATATAGAGTAACCAAATAATATGTTAAGCAACTTGTACAGCTAGTCTTAGTTAGATATGATCAAAGTTTTGTCAGCTCTTGTCATATTTCAGATATTGTTAACTGGAGTTTCAAAGACTTCATTTTCAACTGCAGAAATATGTAAGTACTGCACACACGTCAATACAAATATTCACTTTCGTCTCGGCGGAAATATTAACGTGAGTCATGCCCGGACAAACAAACAAAATCAAAGTCAACATTAGGATTATGAGGGCGACAATAATTCACTGAGGATATCAGCTATTATGATCTGCTCTTGAGCAAACTCAACAATGTATTTTTCTTAGATTTAAGGACAACGTAGGAGGAAAATGTTTACTATAATGAACAGTAGAACTTGTTAAAAAAAGAACACATGCCCAAAGTGTGGAAATTCGTGTCCTACTGTTTAATGTTTAATCTTTATGCTAAGCCTTAGAATAAAGGAACCCGTCCACAAAAGACGAAACTTTACGGTACATGCCCTGCATTCCATCTCCATTCTCAGAACAAGCATGTGTTTTCTACTTGTATTCGGATGTGACCTTTGCCATGCACATGCCTACTAACTGGATCTTTTCCCTGCCAAGAGAGTATGCCCATGATGGTTAGATTTTTGAAATTCTTTAAATCATTTAGAGTTTTGTCATCAAAAAGAAGGTGATAATGTTATTTTCAAGCATATGTCTCAACCTTAACATATGAAGTACAAGCAAATACAAAATGCTTGTGCCTATTATACGAATCAGATATCACCTCGTAGGTTTTATGTCATTGGACATTTCCTGTAATATAAAAATCAGTATTATATCAATGGAGACAGACATATATATATATATATATATATATATATATATATATATATATATATATATATATATATATATATATATAGATAGATAGATAGATAGATAGATAGAGAGACAGAGAGAGACACAGAGAGACAGAGACAGAGGCAGAGAGAGAGAGACGTAATGTAGTGCATCGATTATACGTCCCAGAATAATGTAGTGAGTCTCTCCATACTTAGTATTGAGAAATAAGTTTTAAGTAAAATGTGTATGTGATTCGAAAGTTTAACGTAGTTTTAACAATTTTCACTTCATATCGCTATGATGTCTGCTGTGTGACAGTTTTTAGTTATGTCTGACACACTGGGGCTTTATGCCACAGACATCACTGGCCTACAATTGTTTAGATCTAGTCTGCTTCGGAGATAAAATGTGCTATTTATTATGGATTTTGATGTGCTGAATTCAAATATGACAATCAAAACAACTAATTGGCTACTGTTTCCAAGATATTTAAGTTCATTGGCACTGCAAAATGCATAGATTTCCTTTTCCTGCTCAACCACCGGCGAAGATTTGTTGCACAAGTGTTCCAGCATATGTGTGGGACCTACCTCATGTCTTGATCTCCAATTTAGCTGCCAAAGCAAAGGTGATATGCTTTCTTAGCCATAGTGGTTATACTGCGCTTTTGTGATGCAAACGTCACTTCACCACAAACATAGCAGAAGTTTTCTGCATTGTTCACACAAGTACGAGGCATTTCTGCTTACTTTGGCTAAACATAATGTGTCCCTTTGCAAAATCAATCACTGACAAATAAGAGAGCACGACACTGTATGATTTCAAGAGCTGATATAGAGCAATTTGTTCAGCAGAGTGGTGTAAGCTTAGTTATGAATGCATCGTCCATGACTTCTAGGAATAACATGATGCAATTCATATCATGTGTGATGCAATACCAGCTTCAGATTGCATCATTCACTGTTTCGCCTAAAATGCAATTACTGTCCAAACCCAATCATATATTTATTCACAGATCCAGTCAAAGATGTATTTTAGTCATTTATGGATTAAATTGAGATCCCTTCCCTTTATAATTCACTTATTCCCCGCCATTCCCATGTCAAGGTTTGTATATACTGACCCAGTACCATAGCTTTAAAACTAGAGCCAATCAACAATTTTAAGCATTATTTCCGTTCTCAGTGACCCAGAATTAGTACAGTTTGACTACATTTATTTCGGAAGCATTTTGGCTGTAGACAAGTGCATGAAGTATCATGTCACACCCAGTACTATTATCCGAACACCAGGCCGACCGGTCCAAACACTAACCTCTTAACGCTCAGCGCCTATCCAGACAGCTGTTAATCCTATTTTTATGTCATTGTTATGACTGGGCCTGGGTTCGAACCTGTGACATGCGGCTTCGGAGGCGGCCGTTCCAGCCACAAGGCCACCGGAGCTGTCTTTAAGTATAATAATATATACTGTATTGTAATTATGAAACCTCTTTGTACAGCAGAATAGAACATGTGATTCTTTGAATAGATCTGCTGTTTCTTCGTTTAGATACCTATATTATAGTTTTTGATTTTTTTTTTCTGGGAGAGATATTATCACTCCTTCAATGGAGTGAGAGATGTGTGTGTATGCATATGTATGTATGTATATATATATATATATATATATAGTATATATATATATATATATATATATATATATATATATATATATATATATATATATATATGTTATATATATATATATATATATACCTAGTCTCTTAAATATTCAAATCCCTCCTTCGTTGTTTTCTTTTTTCTTTTTCACCTGAAAAGAAATGAAAGCTTTATCATCTAACGTTTACTATGTCACTAACATTTTCTATCCTTAGATCCTCCAAAACTAGCACATATCTAGAAATAATAATGATTTAACTGAATTGCTCTGAAAGCAATTTAGAACAACAAATGAGAATTGTTAATCATATTTAACAGATATAATCTTCTGGAAAATATCTAAAATATCGGTTCCCTTGCTATTGGGATCAGTAAATTTATGTTCAATAATAACAGCCTACTGATTCTGTGTTACAGAATACATAATTATAAACTTTTTCAGATATCAAACAAAACGTGAAAATACATTTTCCAATTTATTATGAAACATTGTTTCAAACTGTATCAAAGACATTTGAGTATGAGTAAACCCCATATGTGTTCCGACGTGGCGACGCTCAATGCTACATTTTGCACGTGTATTGGGCAATAAACGATACAGGCAAAACAACACCATTCCAAAAATCTATTGTAGGGCCAATGGATGTTAATTGATAGCGAACATACTGTCTGCTTACCTTACCAGGTGGTACATAAGCTATTCATGATAAACGGATGATACTAAATATTTGTTCTCTTAAATATTGACCTCTCCACTAATGGATGAAGACTAACGATAATACTTCCTTTGTGGGACTACAAGTTAGTCCATTGTTTAAATCTACAAAATTTCCTGCATGCGAGGAATATTACACAAATGTAATAGAGTTTCTTATGACACTTAGACACAAAGGAAATCAACATTCATATGGTCATGTTCAACGTATAAAATACAATATTGCCAGACCATCATACAGAACTGATAACATAAATTTATATGGTAATCATTCAATTAGTAAACTTGTCAGCTTCATAATGTAGCGTGTTTTTGACATTCGTACCCAGTAATAGATTTAGAAGGATTACGCGAAATGTGTAGCAAATTTCATTGAAGATTTTGTCGACTGCTAAAGTAATATTTTTTACGCGACAATGATATCTTTTCCTGTGCTAAAATAACGTGCACTACCTATTTAATTAACCATATTTATTATCTTCATAGAATCATTAACAAGGAACACAGTTGCAGCACAATTGTTTCTTGCTTCTTTCCAAAGCACCAGTGTTTTGAAGGGAAAGTAGCTCGTGAAATGCTAAGACACAATACAACAGTAACAACACAGTTTCATATTAAGTCTAATACTGGAAACTTATATACAAATGTTTCAGTCACTGAAATGCTGAAATGCGTTCTCTCATCGCCCACCACAAGCACACATTTACCCCCCCCTCTCTCTCTCTCTCTCTCTCTCTCTTTCTCTCTCTCTCTCTCTGATTGTCACGTACCCGAAGAATTAAACCATGCCCTAGCCTTCGTCCAGCTCTTTAATGTCAGGGGCAAAAGATGAAACAAACTCACCTCCATTGATAACACAGCATAATAGGTGCTGTGTGAAGTCGGAAATTCATCTTTACATGCAAACATGTTGTGTAGTTTCTCAACTGAACATCTGCACAGATTAAAATAATCTTCAGTTTTAAAAGAACACATAAAGATCATTAGATAACACTGCCGTATTTATTTTCAAGAAAACCACCCGTACATGAGATTTACATGCGAATCTATGGACTGAATGACACGTGTTCATCTCACCCACTGTGCGCTCACATCATTCTACACATTGTGCATAGCAATTGCCTTACAAAACGGATTTAATCTATATACGCTCTCAAATCCACACGTAACCCACGTTTAAGTAAATATATCCGTTGCCTGAAGCGTAATTAAGGTACTCGTTATATAAATTACATTAGAACCATATATAAATCTTACACATACCTCTATGGTACGAAATCCATATGAAATTTACTTACATGTACGCACGATCCAAACACATGAAAAAATTTGTGTATGATATCTATAAATACAAGTAAAGACTAGATTAAAGCAAAGACTTGTATGTTTCGCTAGAAATAAACCAATGGACATAAGTATGATTTATTCGTCTTTGAATGCATTAAAATGAAGGTGAATATGATTTTGAAATACTTTGACAGGTCATTTGATATTTGCCGTGCGGGCTGAAATGCGTTCGCATTCAGAATACACATGTATTAAAGCGGGTTCAGTAACACCATTGCACCATAACTGGACCCCTATCTCTGAATCAATTGTCTGTGGTCTGTCCTAGTATGTTCCTGAATCTTGTCAGTTGCAAAATGCAGCGCAGCGCGCACGGCACTGAGTCAGAGAAGGGCGGGCGACATATGTTAATATTATGTCGCATATCCTACTATTTCAGGAGGAGTGATTATAATAATGATGATGGAAATGACAAATTTGACAAAGAGAACAACAGATGCAATAACAAGACGAACAAAGGCAATCATTATTGTCGTCGTCAACTTTGGAGCATTTGTAGTCTGTGTTCTCTTCGCTAATAGTTTACTTGTTTTCATGGCAGTAATATGACAGATCATATTAGTACTTGTGTAGCCACATTTGTTAATACACGTTTTCTTTTCAATACACGGTCGTTATTCTTCCAGTTGTCGACTACAACGAAGGGTAAAAGCAATGGTTTGTATATACAAACAGTTAAGGACCACAAGAGATGCCTGTAGTTTGTACAAACAGTCTCAGTACAAACACATGAACAAGTACATATACATCTACATAGAGTAAATGTAATGTAATCAAGTATGAGGTTATAAATATGCACTTTACATTCTGACATTGTTTTGCAACATTGATGAGAAAATGATTTCCCAAATTTTTATAAGCTTATCAAACTTATTTCTCTACATCAATATATTCCTTTCGTCCTGTATTTAAAGGATATATTAAACAACAACTGTTCATTCTGCCAATGTGATCCTAAATTCCCAATTGTATTGCGTCCATGTTCATTAGTTGTCAAAATATAAAGTACGTATTGCAAACAAATAAAGCTTGGAAAACGACGTAGAATGCTTCTGGACATCACTGGAGCAATGCAAACATGCTATACTTACTTGGTATAAATGGTTTCATGAAACCGTTAATAAAGTCGAACATTTTCCATATACTCAACATTTGCAGAAACTATTTTCCTCTTCCAGAACATAAAATACCCTCAGTGTGCCTCATTTTTAGCTATCTTCCGTGAATAAACCGGATATCCGATATGGATATGTCTACCGATACACAGAAAACTTCTCTAGAGTGGTAACTTAAGAACATTATTAATCCAGTACTAAAATCGCATAAACGGGTAATGAGACTATTATAACGGGGAGAGATGAAACTAACTATTTATTTTTATAAAACCATGCGGATATCAAATTAGCACAGTCAAAATCAAATTGACGAGAGTTACACAGGGTTGGGTAGAAGTCAAATAGTGCACTTCACTTCCGTACTATGTGAAGTGTTTATATCGGAGTTAGATAATATTCCATAACGGAAAGGTGACTTCACTAACTTTCACTAGATGGTTTTATATACCTCTCCTGTTAAATTAAAGGAAGGAGAAAAACACCAGTTTAGGAAATTAACAAAGGTTCATACGCGGTCGTACCGCACTCTGTTAGCACAAACAAAACGTGAAATTTAGCGAAAAATAACTTATACCTAATAGTTTATGAGCACATGAAGAATAGAAGCCTTCTTTATATATTATTCATAATCGTGCAAGTTTCGCATTCATACAGAAGGGTCTGCAACACGTTAGCTGTGTACACTTTACGTTTTGTTTGTAGACTGGTGCCTCTACTCTCCTTCACACTTACGCGTAGTCTGCCAAAGAACACGCTTGTTTTAGCAGCTCCTGCATTGGTTTCATCATCGACGTGGACTGGACGTAATTGCACGTGAAGTCTGCTTCTGATAAAGGTGAACTTGTCCACTGCCTTGAGGGTTTTGCCATTTACTGTCATGGTTATCTGCACCTAAGACTTTCTTAGTGCATGTCTGGGCATCGCTTGGTACTACTTATGAGTCTGAAAGATCTCAAGCTGAAGAGAAGTGGTCCATACTGTGTTGTATGTCAGACTCTGATTTTGCAGTCCTCACTAAATAGGAGATCACGAACAGTCAGTTAAAGACTTGGTCGAGGCCTGTACTCATCTGAGATTGAACAGCTTGCCGTCAGTTCAGTATCTGATGTCAGTGTCATACTCACGGAAGGCATCAATAGGTATGGCGGAGTACGTCATACCGAGAAGCGATTTGCTAAAACACAGACTTCCGTGACTCCACATGTGACTGGGAATGGTTTCGTTTGGCTAAGACTCCACATGTGACTTTGCATGTTTCAGATTGACTCCACATCATCCACAACTAGATCAGCATGCTATCATGGAATCGCCTAATTATGACAATGAATATCGCTCGGCAACCGAATTATTTCACCATGTTCTTGCAAATGCTTCAACAGCTGACTGTGTCAAAGGCTTTTGTCAGGTCAATGAATTTTGTATATAGGTTGAAGTTCTGCTCCTGGCATTTCTCCTGGAGTTGACGAGCTGCAAACACTATGTATATGGCCCGTCATCCTATCGTGAAACCATACTGACTCTCTGGCAGGATCGATGTCAAGTACAGTAGGATTTAACATACTTCTGGCAAGGATCTTGCCAGTTATTAATAGCAAAGAGATGCTACATGGTTGTCATAAGACGGTCTGTCGCGTATCCGCTTGTGCAAACGGACTATAGGTGCATCCGTGTACTCCCTGAGCCCACAATAATTGGAAGAGTTCTATCAGTGTAAACTTCTGCTGGTATAACGTCTGCTCAAGAACTTTGCCATTTGACAGCAGGTGGATTGATTTCACAAATTCAGTCAGCTCTGGAGGATCGGCAAGTGATATGTTGAATTTTACTTGTGGTACTCGATCAATTGCCTCTTCGCTGATAGATGACGCATTCTTATCAGACACCATGTAATCAAACCATTCCAGACATGGATCCTGTCTCCGAATAAGTTTCTGTAATCTTCGCTTCATCAAACGGCACTCAGAATAGCCAGTCATGTTTACTAAGCGCAACAACAAGTATTTATTGAGCCAAATCGTTCTTTGAGATAATATATTTCACTAACTTAGTTTTGTAACCCATCCCACATATGCTCCTCACATATTAAATTACCATACTCACAAAGAGTCATCCAAGTGTCACAATGTAAACTCGATCACAAATATCTTGTTTGTCTTTTGATATGACTAAGTTTGGCCAGCATAATTTTGAAACTGCCATTGTATTGAATTTGACCACCACATGGATAATGCAACTTCAAAGTGTCATGAAAGTCAATCTCCCCATCTATCATTGTATGAACAAATATAATCAGGAGAGATTATGAATAAGCAGACGGAGTGCATTGCAACATATTCGATACTAGCGAAACACAGTCGGCATGCAAATGAAAGTAAAAGTAAACTGACCGTTTCTTTGGTTTCTACAGAAACAACTACACATAATATCACAGAAAACAAATAAAGATTATATTTCATCTAGGTATCTACTACATTTGGTACCAATTACAATTGATGTTTCCTTAAGCGCTTCAGTGCAATACATCTATTTGTTCTATGCTGACTCCACATAATATGACATCTGTACAACTGCACTGGCAGATAAACACTACACGGAGTTTAATGCAAATCTAAATTAGTCTTGCTGGTACATTAGCTTAAGGAAATTGTTGTCTTAAGGAATATCATCATCAACTCCTAATCATCAATTGGGAAGCACACATTCGTTAAAATGAGTCCTGGCAAAACATTCTACATAGAAATCGTTCAGAATAAACACTCCTATTCGTTATGCGGTACGAAATGATAACTCATAAGAAATCGAATGATTTATGAATATTTCTTTATAAAATTCTTCCATAATTCTGAGGTTAAACTCTTAACAATTTGTTTGATTTTTAATCCCTTAGAAATGAACAAGAATTACAGAAAGTAAGATGGGAAAGCTTCCTGAGACGAACATCTTTAGAAATAATTGACTGTAAGTTGGGTTTCTAAACAGCTAAAGGTGATGAAATAATATATAAGGATAGATGTGTCGATCTTTAATTCCGAAGTAAAGCAAACTTTCTTACTACAAATGAGACGAAATTATCACAATTCGTCGTTCGCACAGTGGCCAAGTGACAACGACAGCAAACGCCCATTTTCTTTATCGCAGACTGCACTTGTAATGACTATTAATAACCCGGAACTATTGTAAGATGATACATACATATATTACCGTAAATTCTACTTATTTATGAATGAGGGAGCCATTTGACGATGAAATACACTAAATATCAACTGACAAATTTATCATTTTGTCCACACTGTGCCCAATCTAATCAATTTAGCGATGCAATGTTGTAGCTATGAAGATTTATGTCGTAATGGTAATCTACATGTGGAAATGAAGATTTCAAAATTAAGTTTTGAAAAGGAACTATATATAGAAATATATCGCCCACTGACAGATGTTCCGGTCCGAGATCTTAATATGCTGTTGAGATATTTGAATCATCAAATGACAATCTTGTTCCTTCAATGAAACGAAGCAACGCATGCATTTTAATTTGAGTAGATAATTTTCTGTCAATAGGTGGCTAAGATTGGGGTAGGAATAGAGACAGATTTATGATTCTTATTTATCAAGGAATCAAGAACAAAGCACGACTATGGAACATATCTGATATCGACCACTGATGAAAAGAAATAGTGTAAAACACATATGCACTATTGCAGCCAAGTTTAGAGAAATCTCGCGAGAAAAAGTTTTTTAAAGATCGAGGTCGAGAATGTAATATCGTGGAAATCATTTATGGTCTAAAATATTTGCATTCAAAATAACAAAATTTCGTATCTTTCTCTTACTGCGAGAACGATAACCCTCAAGATTTAGTACAACAATTAGATATTCAAGGCTAGAGCGCAAAGTACAAAATGTTTTGATATTCAGTGATTGTGAAAGTCACATTATACAATATCATATTTATTGGGTTGTTTAGATATGACTACTCTAAGTTCCATGCATATTTCAGTCATATTTGCATATTTATGATGAAAGTCAATGCACTAGTTATAAGTTTAGATGCACCAGGACTTACTTTTGTTGTAAATAAACGTTCCGATACAGTACGAATCACACTTGTTCTTTTTGTCATCCTATGCAAAGGATGAGCTCAATGCATATTTCGTTGTCTAGTTAGGTTTCAGTGCTGCATTCTATCGAATACATGTAGTATTCTTTACTGCTTAGCCAGTCTGCTAGACAAATCATAGAAAACAATTTATTGATTTCCTTAGGAACTGCAATATGATGTAATAACTGCTGTTTGGGTCAATTCCTGTAGTGTTAACTAAAAGAGATCACAAGACTCGCAGCTATTTGATAAAGTTGTTCATTCTGACTTTTTTTGCAGCATTGTAGTATAGCTGCGACGTTTTGATACGGTGTTTACTGAGCGTTATGCATCATGGTACGATCTGCTTTATAGAAAACGGCGACGTATGTGGATTATCATGTGATGCCAATGGTAATAAGGGTAAGGTCCATGCACAGGGATTGACATGTCATAATAATTAAATGATGACGATTTTTATGTTTGAGCTAGTTAGGATACATTTCTACAAACAAGTCATTGTTTCATTTGTAAATACCAATATGGTTGGTGTTTCGTCTGATACTTCACACCCCATTTTTGGTACTTTGAAATTTATGCTGGGGTGATAGGAGTAGTATACATATATGAGGTTCCTAATTCTAGAGACCCCCCCTACCCCACAAAACTTTATACGTTAAAATTTTTGTCAGCATCCTTTCTTAGCTTCAAATGATGACTTTCATATTTCTGACAAAATATGTTTTGTCCAGGGTAGGGAGTCTCTGGGATTAGGAACAACTCATCTATGTATACTACTATTACAATCCCTATACTTATTTTATAGTTTAGACAAAATTTCATATTAAACAATATATATAATGTATCACTATAATCCAATCCGACATGTTGGATTTGATCTGACAAACAAATTTTGTAAGAGCTTTAATTCGATTAGGGCAGCCTCAAGCTATACTGGTATAAAACCTAAACTAACAATCGATTGTATTAAAAATGTTGGTTACTATATATCACCAAAATATGGGTCATTATGGTTATTCGCGACTGAAAATGATATGAGAATAGTAGGTTGGGCAGATGATGTGATGACATTTATTGACAATATAGTTGATATTTTATTTGATAACGATATTACTACTATAAATAAAACAGTAAAAAAAAATATTTCGAAATCATAATAATAAAATATTTTTACAAAACATATAATCACAGCACAACCCCATGTGAACTCCTAGGTTGTCAAACAACATCCTAGCAAGTTCAGGGGCATTTGAATTAATCCCCATGTCACCCCCTAGGTTGCCAAAGGACATCCTAGCAGGATCAGAGGAAATTCGAAATCAGACGAAACAGACAGCACAGTTTAACCCCATATGATCCCCTAGGTTGCCAAAGGACATTTCGGTAAACTTATCCTAGGACAGGCACAGTTTATCCCCATGTGACCCCCTAGGGTGCCAAAGGACATCCTAGCAGGATCAGAGGAAATTCGAAAGACGAAGCAGACAGCACAGTTTTATACAACCCCATGTGATCCCCTAGGTTGTCAAAGAACATCCTAGCAGGATCAGAGATTACATATCAACTTATCCTAGGACAGCACAGTTTAACCCCATGTGATCCCCTAGGTTGTCAAGGAACATCCTAGCAGGATCAGAGGTTACATATAAACTTAATTCTAAGAACTTTAACTCTAGAACAGCACATTTACATATAAAATTAATTCTAAGAACTTATAACTTTAGGACAGCACAGTTACATATAAACTTAATTCTAAGAACTTTAACTCTAGTACAGCACAGTTACATATAAACTTATCTTAAGGACAACACAAACATGCCTTCTCTACGTTTCAATAGAAATTTGCACACTCTCCCCCATAATCAACCCAGGGAGTGCAAAAGTGCACCCACCACGTGTTGACATGGTGGGAGAGTGTGCAAATTTCTATTGAAACGTAGAAGGGCTAGCGGCGCCCCACTAAATAAGAAAATTTTTGGCATTAAAATCGCTCTCGCCGACAATGTGCCGGTCACGAGAATCGAACCACGGACCTCGAGCATGAAAATCCAACGCGTTAGCAATCGGCCACAGGACTTCATTATATATATGTTAAAAAAATTATTATATAGTTACCGAACAGCATTACATTTTTTTGATTTTGAAAACACGAAATTTTGTATTATATTTTTTGATTCTGAAAACATTATTATAAATAAATCGAAAAATACATGATTTTTGATTTTATATTGTTCAGAAAAACTAAATCCTAATGTTGGCTAAACATAGTCTGTATAAGATCGACCGTTTCCAAGGATTGCTAACGAGTAGGCTGAATGAAATACAAAGACGTTATATATACATTACTTAAATAACACTCGCTTACAAGTGGAGGCTAAACTGCAGACAAAAAGATAAAGATCTGATTCTGAAAACATTTTTATAAATAAATCGAGAAAAAACATGATTTTTGATTTTATATTGTACAGAAAAACGAATTCACTCTATGCAATATATAAGATCGACCATTGCCAAGGATACCAATCAGTAAGTTGGCTGAATGACTACCTAGCGCTGTATATATATATATATATATATATATATATATATATATATATATATATATATATATATATATATATATATATATATATATATACATTACTGCAGAGAAATAATCAATAATGGGTTTTTAGGTAAATGACATAGCATATATACTAGCTTACAAGTCGAGGCTAAACTGCAGACAAAAAGATAAAGATCTGCCATTGCATTATGCGCCTGCAGATCAGAGTTTATCTTGTTTGTTTTACTGATTCCTTTTAGCAAAACTGCGCAAACCAAGATCTTCTGGTGCATTATACGACAGCATATTTGAGTCTGTGCAGTTGGACTTAACTTATAAGCGAGAATCTACAATTACTATGTTATCTATGCAAGAGGAATTGCTAGTTATAATAAAGAACTGCTACCAGGATTTGTAGGTCTTAAAATTACCATCAGATTTTAGATACATTTCATTAGCCAAAAAAAAAAATACGAAACAGTATATATGCTATGTTTGAATACTACAAAAGATTTTAAACTTAGCTGGAACTGTATTATCTCCCTTTTAAAAACAGATATGGTATACAGAGTTATATTTCTTGACCAACACACAATATTTCAACTGTCGCTATCAAGTACAATGTACTGTCATGATTGTACAAATAAAATTTAATTCTACCAGATACTTTACGACGACATTCAAATAGTTCTTTCATTGCTATCTTACTGAGAAGATACTTACTACCTTTTGCAAAAACCTTCGACCTATCTAGGTCTATGTTGATTTTTGTATACTGATCCTGGCTTATCGGATTATGAAAATTGTCATATTTTAGTGCAAGCTCGTCTCGCAAACTTTCGAGATAATTAAAATATTTGCTATCGTCTGATCTGATAAGGGAGAGTTTGATTCTGTCAAATTTACTAAAACAAATACCTGAAATTTCATCGTTAAATTCAAATGATAATTGCTGGTTATTAACCATTATTTTTTTTTATTTTGCTATTAACTCCATCTGCTAATGTTAAATTTTCAAACATTATTTCTAATGTTTAGACAAAATTACTTGTATAATGTCCAAGCGCTAGTGTGTTAATTCCGTCACTGCAATATCTTTTATCATCAAAATTACTTAGTCCCCGTTTTATGATCGTATCAGTTTCAAGTTTATGATGATTTGTTCTGATAACATTTGTTTTGATAAAACTGACGCTATTGTTTAGCGCTGCTTTAAAATCGTCAAAATTCATCATCTTTTTCACATATCCTCGAGGAATACCTTTTGCTTTTTTTGTAAGTTTATTGTCGTCTAATATGACAGCATACATTTTACTCTTTAGCCCAACAAATTCTTTCACCGGCATAAACGTAAACTCATCTTTCATTTTACCAATAACTTTTTCATTCGAATTATCTTGAAATCCACTACATGCTGGATAATCGGATAAATCGAACAGATTTTAACTATTGTAAATATCCTGATAGACATCTTCACATTTTATATTATAAACTAGCGAGTCTGTATCAGTAAATAGCAACTCCGAATCTGGCCACTCCTTTTTGGTAAAATTATAGTGAAAATCGTACATCAGCTACTTTGATATATCAAGTACAACTGCACCAACATAAATCAGTTTATTTAACTTTAAATTCGTCTTTCGCAGTTGTGTTGCAACAAGATTTTCATAAAATATTTTCATACTAACAAAACCATCATCGTTAACTAATTTATTTCTGCGATTTATGTCATTAACAATTTCAATAGAAACTTTTTTCTAATGTTTTCCATTGTCTTTCCAAACACCTAGTTGTTCATTAATTTGAAAAAGTTTTTCTCAAATTTGGTTTTAGCCACAGCACGACGTTTCGTATTTAAGTCAATGTAATTTGCCATCCACCTCGACTGATTAAACTTTAGCACACGATGGACTTTTCTCAAAATTAGTCTAGCATCTACTGCTTGTTTTAAATTTTTGTAATGCATAACGTAATTTCTTTTATTTAACAAATTTGGAACTAGCTTATTAACAATCGAAGTTTTTGCTGTTGTCGTTGCTCGTTGTTCAGGTGATAATAAACTATAATTAATCATCACTGACTCTGCACAAAAAGGATAATCGTTATGTAAATAGTGTAACGAACTAGGATAATCTAGATCAACTTCAACAAAATATGAAATATCAGAAAAATCATGATTAATTTTTCTAGGTAAATCTTTTTCAGTTTCTTTAAGAAATTGATCTGGAGTTATCCAATGAAATCCTCTACACGGCATTGGTTCTGACATCGCATAGCTTTACAAATTATTAGTATAATGATAAATAATATGATTAGATGGGAAATTTTTATCATAATTTTTCAGATATTTGTTATTAGCTACTGCATATTTCTTTGCTATAACGCTAATTCCACCTCTGATACCTTTTTAAATAAAGTTAATCATATTGACATCTGTCAAGAGATTAATTCTATTTTGCTTGTTTTTAGTAGAGCGTCCCAAGACAATCCAGGTGAGGAATAATACCAACAGGGGTCTAGTCCATAATTGCTGTAGCTTACCGGACGAAAACTCTCAAAAACATCTTCTAGCAATAAAACATCTGCTTTCAAATATAAATCGTGATAATCACCAAATGTTTTAGAACTAAATTTATTCCAAATATCTTGTGCATATTTGTATTCGTCATCTGTGATATTTTTGTTTTTGAGTTGCGAGTAAAATTTATCTTTATCGGGAAGAGAAGTTTCATAAAATCTGCTCCAGTCATCGAGATACTCATACGGAAAGATACCTTTTTTGTCAAATCGATATAGTTTTCACCAAAGCAACTTCGCAGATTATCAAAACTGTTACCAGCTTTTACAACATTTTCTACAAGATCTTCTAATGAAACTAATGTAAATTGCAGACTGTCAATAAAACGTAATTTATCGAGCGTCACCAACATATACTTTTCAAAATTATTTGGAATACATTTTATTACGTTATTTAATTTTAGTTTAGCTTCAATATTTTCATCACCAAAAGCTTCTACAATGATATGAC
Source organism: Megalonaias nervosa (assembly GCA_016617855.1). Lineage (NCBI taxonomy): Eukaryota > Metazoa > Mollusca > Bivalvia > Unionida > Unionidae > Megalonaias > Megalonaias nervosa. The sequence continues at coordinate 23,958 of JAECUM010001154.1, forward strand.
TGTCATAGCCACGAAAGTTACGTAAAACTACAGGAATAAAATCTGGGCATGAAATTTTAAATTACAGCTGTTATGAGCTGCTCCACGATATTGGCCGGTCAAATAACAATGATCTCGCACTTTATCATGGACTCCATTGGAGTCTACCAGTAACTTTTCACAAACATGACAATTAACTGCCTCATCGAAATCGAGTTGTTGTTTAGCCGTTAATTTCATCGGAGCTGTTTTAAATAATCTGTTAGAAAATTTATTAACTTTGTCTATTAAATTTTTTAATAGCCATACGGCAAGATTTTCATCTCTATATAACTTTATCGGAGTAGAAAATTTATCATTAGCGCAACAAACTACTTTATAAGGCTACTCCGCAAGGAATATGTTGTTGTATTTTTCTAGTACTTGATTTATTCGGATTATTTTCTGCTCCAACCACAGGAACGAGTAGACACTCGAAATCAGCGTAAATAACAAAAGGAATATTTAGTTTATGATCATAATTTTTAAATTTTAATATTTTTTCTTTTTCGCTAGGCATAGCAATTCTTTGAACGTTGACACAGTATTTGAGATGCTCCTGCAGTCTTCCATCGCTAGAAAAACCTTGCAAACAACTGTAGCAGAAATATTTTTTATTTTTATTTTTACTGTACTGTCTGCCAACTAGGCCGTTAAAGTTTTTTATCCAACAATAATGTCCCTGATAAAATAATAAATTTATTGTATTTTGTGTAGCATTTTCTGAGATATATCTCGGGTAAACGTTTTCTTGCTCATCTAGTCCGAAAACATTTACTGAGATACTGTTCTGTTTTTCAAACTTTGGTATATGATTTTCTGCCACTGGAAAAGTTATTCCTAAAAACTTTAGTTCGTCTTTATATGGCAAATACTTTTCAATTCTGCCGGGGTGATCACACTGAGAATGTTTTGCAGAAAGAATAGACCATTGAAAACATTTGTCATCATTGTTTCTGACATTTATACAGCATTTTTTGTTTTTAATTTTTTGAGCGAGATCGACATACAAACTACCGCGAAGTACGTTATATTTTGCTGTGTGAAATAAAACTTCTTTTATCATTTCAAATTTCCAACCTGATCCTGATGAAGTAAATTCTTCTAATTTTTTGTTTATTTCTTGATGTATTTTATCGGCGACCATGGCAATGTTTGTTCCAGTTAATATTTTTCTCGATTTTGCTGTTAAATATGGTTCTGAAATTTCGCTGTCAAAACGTTTTGTTTCAAAAATTACATCAAGTATATCTACAGCTGCAAGTAACTTTGATAAAATCGTATGATATTGGACTATAAGGTTGATACTTTTATGAGCCGCAAGTTCTTCTGATATAATAGGTTGTAAAAGATGAAATAAATTTGTGGAGCTAAAATTTGCTAAAATTTTTGATCATCAAGTTTGTAACTGTTATCATAACCTGAAAATGCTGAAGCAATTTTTTCTGAATTGATAATGGTTTTTTTAGAAATATCTCGCAATTTTAACATTATATATATAGTAATATTTTATATTTAATTGAATTTTTTAAGATTCCTAATTAGAAATATGAAAAACCTTATAGTATAATGACAGAAATTTTGAGAAATATCGATATGACAGCGGAAGAGCAAGAAACTTATAATGTACATCCAATGTACAACTTATATGCTGCAAATGCATTAGGTTCTGTTATCAATATAGAATCTAAAAAATCTGTTGGCATATCAACACCAGCTGGTATGTTAATTTCAGTAAAAGGCGATAATACAGAAAGAATTAAAATGTTTAGAAAAGATTTTATTTATACTTTGTTTTGCAACGATATTCCAGAAGGACAGCGAGTATACAGAGTAAATAGCGCAGTTGCTGATGATAATATTGAAAATTTATCATTACAAAATGAATTTCAATCTCATCCAGTATTTGATTTATACGAGACAAATGACAAGGGAATTATTAGACATAAAAGAACAAAAAAAGTTATTGGAAGTTTAAAAAGAAATGGATATCTTGGTGTGAATGTACGTGGAACAAAAACTCATTTTGTTCATTATCAATATCATCGTTTTGTGTTTGAAACTTTTAACGGACTAATACCTAATGATTTAGTTGTTGATCATAAAAATGGTATTAAAACAGATAATCATTTGGAAAACCTAGATTTAGTTACGCCAAAAGAAAACACAAGACGTGGAGCCGGTTTTGATGGTTCTAATTTTAAACATCCAACCAGACAAATAATTTCAATAAATCTCGAAACTGGAGAAGAAATAAAATTTAAATCAATAGCATCTGCGGCAAAATATCATAAAATTGATCCACGTGCAATAAAATTTGTAGCTGATAATGTAACAAAATCAGCAACGTCAATGTTGACATTTGATAGATTTAGTTTTAAATACGATAACTAATGATATTTTCTATATCATTTCGAGTAAGACAATTATGACTAAATTCCATGACATCGTCGCGATTAAATCGTAATGTTATCATTTTATTTGTATCGAGTTTTATTTTGTCAGCTGCTGTTAATAAAAATTTGTCAGAATCACCTAATGTTATCACAACATCAACAAAATAAAAATTATATCCCAACAAACAATTTCGAATTGCCTCAGCTAATTCTTTGTGATTTAGTATATTAACTCTTTGATGATATTTTATTTCTCCGAATATCTTATTATTTATTAATTAGACAAAAGATTATTATAATAATGAACTTAATTGAGAGACTGGCTAAACTATATTCGGGAGATTTTGTTTCAGTTTCAAATTTTTCATTAGAAAATATTACTAATGATAGATTTGCTGATTATACTGAAAAAGATGTTTTGCATAACTATGACGACGACGAAGATGATGTTGTTGTTAGTAAAAAACATTTAAGCAGACCAACAACTGGGCGATATGATGTTAAGTACCATATTGCTAAACAATAATAAAATTTAATTTTACTGTTGTCGAGCATCAAATATTTTGGCAACTTATAAAACCCTTTTTAAACGTAAAAATAACTGGACAACAAAGAAATATAAAATACGATTTTATTTTTGTTAAAATGTTTAATTTAATGCCAGTTAATGACACAAGAAAAGCACACTTAATTTCTTTATGTAAACCAGTAAATTGTAAATCCGTACTAATAAAATACGAAGAAATTTATAATAATATTATTCGATCGCAGTCAATGAAATCGACTTAGTTGGTAGCCAGCTGTTAAATTTATCGCTATATCCACGCCATTTTACTAAACTTTCGTTGCCGCGCTTTTTAATAACTTTTTCAATAACAAATATATCTTGTTCTGTTTTCTGAAGTTCTTGCTCGTAAAAACTGCCAGTTATAGGCTCACCTAATAAATCTTTCAACGAGTATGTAACTGGTATTGTTAAAAGTACTTTATCAACAACAAATACTTCTTTGCTCCAATTATGAGTATATCCTTTTTCAAATGTTTTTTTCGTCAAAGAAATTCTAACTTTATAACCAACTTTAAATTTATGTCTGCGGTACATGTTTTCGTTTGCTAATATTGGATTTGCAATCGCGTCGTTTGGCGACATTTTACTTTTGCCTAGCGAAATGGATCTGTGTTTCGTGTTATTATACTTGTCAACAATGTTTTGTAAATTGTCAATATATTTATTCGTATTTTTAGCTGTCAAATACTTGTGGAATTTTTTCGTTGAGCGTGCGATTAAATCGCTCGATGATGACGCTTTTGCCCTCATTTCCTGTGACATATTTTTTAATGTTATTTTGTTCCAAAAACTGTTCAAATTTTTTATTGAAAAATTCTGTTCCATGATCAGTCCAGATTCTATTTGGTTTTCTTTCTGTGTTAACAATAATTTGTTTTAGCGCATCAGTCATCGATGTCCTTGTTTTATCTGAAACGGGTATACTAAAAGCGTATTTACTAAAAACATCTACAATATTAAAAAGATATCTCTTTGGAGCGCCATCGGCGCCAAAGTTAAACTGAGCTAGATTTGAGATATCAACTAAATCTATCGCCCAAATATCATCAACGGCATTTGCGACAACTTTACGTCCCGGAAACTTTTTCTTTTAGGTCTATGTAGCTCTAAGGCAAGATCATCATATAATTCTTTCTTACCGAGACCAAGTTTATATTTTGCTCTAATAAAACCCTGGACCAGCCTTCGGTCAACACATTCTCGCATATTTACAGGTTTCATATCACGAAGTTCGTCTAACATTACTTTATCGCAACTATGCTTATTCTGTTCGCTGTCTGGAAGTTCAATATCTCTGTAGCAGATATCATGGCGCATTGCTATTGCATCAACTTGATTGTAAGGCTCTTGTCCTGGCAGTGGATTATCGGTTTCGTCAAGTTGTTTATCAAGAGGATTATAAGGTCCAGTATATTTATGGCCTGGCAATGTCCAACCGCCTTTTGGTTTCGACAATTTGCCAATAAATTTATGTACATCTATACCTGTTTCAATTATTTCTCTGTTTTTACATTTCTGACAATATGTAACAATTTTATTTTGCTCGAGACATAAATCTCTATCACAATCGCACTCGCATGTCATTATTTATTTTATGACTGACAAATTTTTCAGATAATATTATTTCAGTCGTCTACTAAAATAATCTCCGGACAACCCGCTCCGGACAACTTTGTTTTTGGTAAAAACATACTTTTTCTTTTTCCACAGATTTCACAAATACTTTTCAGCATTATTCTATTATTTTTTATTTTTTCTGTTTTTTCATCTTTACTTTCTGTTTTAGTTTTACACTTAAGACAATATGTTGACATTGTATATCAGTGAGTTTCGATAAAATTTAATGCAATCTCATCATTAGCGTGAGAAGGTTGTTTGTCAAATTGCAAAATAAACTTTAAAAAATCTGGATTTTCGTCATCTGTTTAATAAACATTACGCAATAATATCCACAAGCGCAAGTTCCACCTGGTTGAATTTGATTAGACGAATAATTTATTATTTTTCTTTTACTCATATATTTTTTTACTGCGTCACTTGGTGGAATTCTGAATGAGTCAAAATAATTGTTATCAAAAACAGCTACCCAATGTGTGCCAGATCCGTCATTAAAATCTTGTATATTTATAATACACGAACCTGGAGACGCTAGCGATGGAATCGCTATAAGTTCATCTTTAGAATAAACACCACTGAAATTTTTTAATTTTTTTAATTTATCAAGCATATCAAAATTACTTAACGCAGACTTTATCTCCTTGTTCCTGGCAACATTAGTCCTCGTCCTACTCCTAACAGATTTGGTAACAGACTTCCCGCCAATCCTGCTAGTAATGGAGCTATTGGAATAAATCCACCTTTTCTCCTTGGTTGTGTCTTTTTTTTCGTCGTTGTCTTTCTTTTCGTTGTTGTCTTTCTTTTTGCTGTTTTTCGTTTAGGCATTTTATTTATCAGTCACATAAAATTACCATCGACATTCATACGAAACATTAAACTAAACGAAAATTTTCTTTATTCCATGACCTTCAACTGCTTTTTTCGTTGCCCCAGATACTGCTCCAGACGCTGCTGCTAATCCTAATGTACCTAACACTGGCAACATTTTAGGTATTAACGTTCTGGCCATTATAGATAGTGCCGGACCGAAGAAACCACCTTGTTTTGACATTGCAGTTATTTGTGCAGCACTTAAATTTAAAACAAAAGGTTTTTGCGCTCGTATTTATTTTCTTGTTTTTTGGTTAACATTAATTTTGTTAAAGTACCTAAAACACCTTTGGTGTTAGGGTTGACCTTTAATAAAACCTGCCTCTTCTTTGCAACAGCAGCTGCTAATTTTTTAACTTGACCATCTGTCAAATATATTTCTTTTACAATATATTTTGTCATCTTATATTAAAGTTACAGATAAAACTTGTACCGACATTTAACCTCCGACAGAGTCAATTGTAACAAATCTATCGCTTATTACTAATGCATATACATAAAATGGTACAGCTGGAGCTGCTTCTAGTGTCCAAGTAATTTCAATATCAGCTGTGCTGTCTACAGCTCGCTCGCTATGTTTACTAATATCAAAATAAAATATCGGATAAAGTGTACGAAATTCCTCTACTGATATCTGAGATCCATCTCCAACATCTTGATATTTTTGCAATGCGTCGAGTAAATACATGTACGGTCTAGTAATGTTTTTATCCTCATCATCTGCAAAATTACATTCTATCGCTCGCTCCGGATATTGCTTTGAATTTATTCTAGCATATATTCGTCTAACATTAGCATTATCAAATATCACATTATTTTGTTGTTGGCTATTACGTCGCGCTTGTTGCTGAAATGCAATAAATAATTGCCGTGGCTTTTGTTCAGTTGACGTCGTTGTGACTCGCCATGTGTAGTCTGTGGTATTCGGAACTGCTGTTTGATATATTTTATGTTGCTGAAAATAAATTCTATTCGTATGTTTTTGCAGCATATCATTTAATTCCGCCGTTTTAGTGATAGACGGAGTTATTCTTGGCATCCATAGTGCAAGTTTGTTTATGACAAATTGTACATTATCTCCGCCTGACCTAAACAGGCAGTCGTTTTGTTCTGACCGATTTAAAATAAGCGTATGTTTAACTCCACGAAATACTTTATTATAATCGCGACAAAAGCCAAATATTCTACTTAACGGCAGCATCATTGTAATTTGACTTAATACTGCTGCAAGTGCCTTTCTCTTAACATAACCCTCATTATAAAGTATATTTCCTACAGTAACTAAATTATTAACAAAATTTACCATTGCAACGCCGTCCGCAGCTGGATATGGTGCTGCTATACCAAGATTATTGCAAGCAGCAGTAAGTGAGATTCTTGTAGCGTCTGCATTAGCGGCTGCATCTGGTGCGACTATACCAAAATTGGCAGCATTAGCAATAAGAAAACCTCTTACAATTGCAGCATCTGCAGCGGCATCAGCTCCATGTGCAAAAATGCTTCTCAATAAAAACTCACCAGGTGCAGCTGCCCCAGCTCCAGTGTCTTTAAACCACATCATATTAGTTGCAGTTGATTTGGAGTAATCATCGGAAAACGAAATAATATTTAAGATTGTACTTGCAACTTGTAAGTGATTTGAAATATCTTCGACAGTTTGATTGGCCAGCTGATATCGAGCACTTCTAAATAAACACCAACCATCATTTATAAGAGCTACTTCTGCGTTAGCTGCAATTACGGCAGGTGCGGCAGGTGCTGTTATAATCTGACCACGAACTTCCAACATTGCTTCATGAGGAAGTAGAAATACGTGCTCGTCTCTAGTATTAAATGTTCTGTCGCCAGCCTTATTAGGTTCGTTAGAATTTTCATCGAGATATTCAACATATTCAAATTCTGTTACCGTGTCGTCTGTGTCATAAGTTTCTGCCAAATCGAGATAATTTTCTACAGACATTTTTTTATTTATTAGGTTACACAAAATTTTGAGAGTGAAGCTATTTCAGTGTTGTTACTTTAGATATTAATTTTTGTATAATTTGTTCTCCTCGTGGTGATAAAAGTTTTTTTGTCGTTGTTATCATTGCGCGTTGAGTTTCTTTTGTTGGCGTGATTTCTGAAATAGCTTGTTTGATTGTCGGTATACCGCTTTACGGTGGGCTTTTTATTTTATCAGCTATTTTTTTTTCCAACAGCAGTTCCAGCAGCAGATGCAGCTCCAGTTGCAAAAGCTTTTGATGCGTCAAGTGCAATTGGTGCAACTTTATGAGCTATTCCTGGAGCATTTTCTATAATTTTAGCAAATATATTTCCCAAAATTCCTCAGACTATTTTTCTTCGATAAACTTTTCTTCTCTGTTTCATTATATCTGAGGTTGCATAATTTTACTTCCAAATCATTTTAGAAAATATGTTTACTATTGTTCGTGTAAGTGTAAATAATAAGTAACAATTTCATTGTTAAAATATAACTGTCTTCCAGACTGATCTGTCAATTGCATATTTCTTTCTGTTATTTGATTTTCTACGTTTAACGGATAATAAATAACTTGACGTGGACTAATTTGCATCAGAGATCCTGGTGGAACATCTGGTGAAAAACTGTATATTGTTTGTCCTTTACTACCTAAGGCTGAGTAAGATCCAGATGCAATAGAGCAATTTACCAATATTGTGTTTACATCAGTTATATTTACTGGCAGTTGGGCGTCATACGTTTCGGGATTATCACGATTAAGAGCAGGATATATATAATTATAAAATCCTATTAGTGGTGCGATACTTGTTTGCGATACAAGACTAATTGTTATATCTTTTAATTTCATTCTAGCGCGTAACGTATTATAATTTGGTGTAAGCTCAAAATTATCAGCGATACCTTTATTTTTTGTTATAAGTTCTTTTATTATTTTATTTAGATCAGTGACATTATAAGCTCCTTGTGGAATTTTAATTGTTTTCCACGTGACAAATGGTGAAGGACGTATAGGAACAGTAAATGCAAATTCATCATTTACTCAAGTTTTTGCATTAGCCATAGAATGCCAACAAGTGCAGGAAATTAGTCCAATTTCATATTGTTTTTCACGATCTAGTTCTATTGGCGGAATATACTTTACTGAAAAAATTGAGCTATCTTTATCAGATTGGCTAGAGTCTAGTAATAATGTTGCTGACATTTATTATTATATTTTTTATAAAATTAAATCGCCGCGATTAAATCGCGATGTAAAGTTTCGTATTCGTCAGATGTTAATAAATTTTCTGATCTCAAATTATCAAGTATGTCAATAATTTCATTGTCAATTTCAGCACCAACATTTCAGCTTCTTTTGATGATATCAATAGCATTAATCTGCCAATCATTTCAGTAACTGATGAAAATATTCTAACTCCTTTTCCTTTTATCTTTCTTCTCTATATTGTTTTACACGACCGTCATCAGATACAAACAAATTTCCTTTTAAAATTCCACCACCAAATGGTTTGTCTCTATTAGTTTGTGCTGTTTTTCTAATAAGTAAAGCAATAACACCATATCTCATTCTATCATAAAGTGGAAGCATATTTTCATCTCCTATGGCTGTGTTTAAATCATTTTTAGCAGTAAAACCGTAGTTCATTATTAAAGTTAAATTACTAGTAAATTTCTCAAATTCTTCATTACTCCATTTACTTATATTATCAAGATCTTTTATTTTAGTTTTCTCTAAAAAATTATTATATTCATCCTCTGTTATTTCATTATTTATTTATTTTATATACCATCGTCTTTGATCTTCAGCAGTTCCCATAAACTTTACCGTCAACTCACTAACTCTTTCTTGCTCCTTTTCAACATCCTCTAATTTTTCTGATAAATTTTTTAGAATATTTTTAATCTCTATTGTAGTTAAACCTGCTAGTCTTTGTTCAAATTCTAGTGGATTATTAATTAGCCGATCTAGTGCAGCTTGTCTTGCAACCGGATCAGCGATATTTGCTACAAGTGCCTCAGCTAATCTTCTTCTTTCTTCTTCAGATCTCTCAATAATTTTTCCAGCAGCCGCTTCTTGTTGTTCTTTGATTAATCCTACTAAACCTTTTTCTTGTCTTTTTTTAACTTCTTCTTCTAAAACTGGCCCACTTTCAGGTTGTTTTCCAAGTAAAGCTTCAGTAACTGGTTTGAGAACGGCTGCTGCTGTTTCTACTGCAACCATGGCCACGTCGTGCTTGCTGTACTTGCTGCTTAAATTTTGCCTGAGACTGTGCAAGTTTTTTTAGATTTTCTATATGTTTTCTGTACTTTGCTTGTCTTTCCATTAATTATATACTATTTTCTATAAAAATTATTGTAGATATTTTTCAATACAACAGCGAAACATTTTACTCGTATTATTTGTTAATTTGTCAAACAAAAAAAGTCATATTTATTTGCCGTTGCTTGATGATATAATTCAATAAATTTATCTTTTGTTACATCGCCACATTGCTCGTTCGCGATATTTCTAACGTCAACATTGTCAAGTCCTGGAAATAATATAAAACAACCAGTATTTCGCCTAATAAATCTGTCAACATTATAAAAACCTTGGACAAGATAAATAGAATTAAATTTTTTTTTTTTCGCGACAGTGAAAAATATGATCTTATTTTATTCATTTCTTCATTGTTTAGCGGAATATCATCAAAAACAACTATCTTGTGTTCGGATGAATCAAGTTGATTAACTGGGATGAGTTCTTCTGGTTGTTTGATAATAAAAAAATCTTCGCCAGCCTCAAGATCATCACGAAGTTTGTCATTATAATTGTTAAGTAGCTCGTACTTATCTTGCTGCGGGTTAATCGTGTAAATATAAACGCGATCGTAATTAAAATTATCTCCGAGAAGTAAATTCATAAGCAAGTTTGTTTTCCCCGATCCAGTTCTTCCAACAATAAGATAATGACAGTCTGGAAGTTCACTGTCATGTTTATGTTTCACTAACTTCTCTGTATCAAAATTGTATATCGACGATTTTGCCATTATTGTTATACAATTTTATGTTATATAAAAATATTGTCAGACTATAAATAAATAATGAGTTATTATACAAAAGTTGGAACATTAGTAGGAGATTCATCGGCTGAAAGTACAACAATAACAGACGGTAAGGTTGATTTATCAGGCTATCTAAAAAAATCCGGCGACACAATGACAGGAAACCTGTTTATGTCAAATCAACGAGAACTAGATTTAGAAACAGATTATCCACCAATAAATGTCGTTAATACACAAGCTGTTAGTTATGCACAACTTAAATTAGTCGACAATAATAAACTAGATAAATCTGGTGGAACTTTAAGCGGTAACTTAGATATGTCAGGAATAAAAATTATAAATTTGGAGACCAGGTGTCCACCAGCAAACTTAAATCAAACTCAAGCGGTAAGTTATTTGCAGTTGAAATATGTTGATGATAATAAACTTGATAAAATAGGTGGGATAGTTGCAGGTATTATTATCATGAACAAGAATAAAATTACATACCTTGGAGACCCAGCTGCAGAATTAGACGCAGCAACAAAAAAATACGTTGATGATCAAGAATCTAAGTATGTGTTACTCACCGGTGTATAATGCGTGCATTTCTCAATATGAATAATAATGGTATTAATGATCTCAGAACACCAGAATTAGATTTTGACGCTGTAACAAAAAAATACGTCGACGATATTAATATTCTAATAAACGATGGAATTAACGCATTTAGAACTGATTTTTCCAATCATATACAAACATTCTTGAATTTTCGTAGAAATATAAACAAATCTATTAATGAATTTTTTGGAAATCCAGCGGTTGTAGATATTAAACTTACCAGCTTGAGGCTGCCCTAATCGAATTAAATCTCTTACAAAATTTGTTTGTCAGATCAAATCCAACATGTCGGATTGGATTATAGTGATACATTATATATAATATTTTATTGTTTAACATGAAATTTTGTCTAAACTATAAAAATAAGTATAGGGACTGTAATAGTAGTATACATAGATGAGTTGTTCCTAATCCCAGGGACTTCCTACCCTGGACAAAACATATTTTGTCAGAAATATGAAAGTCATCATTTTAAGCTAAAAAAGGATGCTGACAAAAATTTTAACGTATAAAGTTTTTGGGGGTAGGGGGTCTCTGGGATTAGGAACCTCATATATGAATACTACTATAGGTCAGAGTCAATTACCTATCGAAAACTGGAAATTCGCTTTCGGCATAGGGTTACTGTCTACCAGCGGGCCTTGTAAACATATTAAATGTTACATGATGTTATACCGGCAGGAAATCAATATGAAAATGATTTTATTTCTGAGTATTTGTGAGTCTTATAATCGTCATGTCATTAATTCGCTGACAAACAAGACGAAACTGCAGCATTGATAAAATTTGACTTTGCACTCACCGTTGCCACAGCTAGTCTCATGACTACACCAATTTCGCAACCTACATCTACGTTACATCAGAGATCAAATACTCACGCGATATCAATGATATATAAACTTTCGGATGTTGTTGCACAATGAATCGAAAATATTAAACGAAGTCAGATTCATCAATCAGAGAGCAGAAATGAACGCGGTAATCACGTGATACAGAAAACCTTCGTGGACATGTGCACTATTCTTGATGCATATAAAATGCAAAAGCTTGCCTCTGCCACTTAATGATCTAAACGAAACGCTTACTGAATGATCTTTGAAACAAATCATCCAGTTAAATTAAAAGTAATGCGTTCCGAACACACACACACACACACACACACACACACACACACACACACACACACACACACACACACACACACACACACACACATATATATATATATATATAACTATAGTATATATATATATATATATATATATATATATATATATATATATATATATATATATATATATATTGTTACGTGTAGGCTCGTACAAAAATAACAAGAGTAAAGAGTGAAGCCAACAACAAGCTTTGTATATTTTAACAAAATAATTTATTTCCCTAGAAAACAATGTTAAAATTGGAAATAGGACTTACGGTTTGTGAATATAATCAAAAATTTAATCCTAACATTGAAAAATTGCAAGTCCTATCACTAAACAGTTCTAATAGAATCCGGGTTCAAATTTCGATGAAATTCCAATATGGAGGCGATGACGTCAGATTAGGTCGTTGTACTGGTGGCAACAGATCCTCGATTGAATCACAGTTTATAATGTTTCCGTTAAATTCCAGAATAAATTTCCACTGAATTTCTTTCTCCTAGAACTTTTATAAACATAAAGCACAAGTTTTGTTTTCTAAAAAATAAATTATTAAATTCCAAAAAACAAATGAACTTCAAAAACAATCTGGCTTCAACAATATAAACACCTTGTACCCTCAAAGTGTAGAACATACGACTGACTAAATCTACTAGAGAGCGTCTGTTTAAAGCCGCGATTTTAGATCACATGGTGCTTCACGTGATATGCTACGTGATTTATCAATTTGAACAGCGCAATAAAATAATGCCGTTTATCACGTATGCAAGAATAGCCCTACCTAAGAATTAAATTCTCACAGTGAAAATATATTAAAAAAAGAAAGACTGTTTACAGTTCAGCTAACATGCGGGCCGAAATGACCTTGGCAATAACCAATCGTATTCACTCGATGTTTACAAAAACTGTGAGATAAAAATAGTGTTGAAGAAATCTTATAATCTACTCGGGTCAAGCCAATTTTCGGAAAAGAGATTCAAATCCAATGAAAATAATCATTACAATAAAATGTAATGAAACAAAATTAAAATGAAAAAGAATTTAAAACTAACACACAAGTAATTTAATTACATGTTCGTAACAATATATATATATATATATATATATATATATATATATATATATATATATATATATATATATGCTTATACCTATATATATATATATATATATATATGACACGTCAATGGACAAAAGGCGACAAGGCTAACTGTGGTTACTAATCTGTACATTTTAATTTGTAACTAAAATGATTGACAGCATAGATGTTTGTGAGTGGCAAATTATATATATATATTTACAGGCTGCAAATTCGACAGATTAACTGAAACTCATATTTACAGCAAATGTAATGTTTTTGATGGAAACGAATATACACATTTTGCCAAAAGGAAATATATTAAACCAACACATCTAATAGCCCTTAAAGCTATTGGTTCTAAGTCTAATCGATCAGAACGGCATTTACAGACAAGCCTGGCCTATATTATTATTATGTGGTGACCCATTGTATTGTTATATATATATATATATATATATATATATATATATATATATATATATATATATATATATATTGGATTATGACTTTAAAATAATATAAATATTGTCACATTTACATGTTGTGTTCTTATAGAACGCTTTAATGATTTATAGTGAAAACAAATTTTCCAATAATATAAAGATTATCTTCTGTATATATTTTTAAAACTTTGCTTTATCATTAGCTCCTGGACTTGTCACCAATCTTGGTATTACCGATATAACCTCTTCTTCATTGAGAATTAACTGGTTACCTCCAACAGAGTGGAATGGAGTGATGCGCGGTTATGATTTGACTGTAGAAGAGATGTCCGGATATTGTTTGGAAAAGCTAATGTCTGTGCAAAACTGTACTATGTCCATTCCTCCAGATGTTGCTAGAAATAAAATTTGTCAGGTAAACCTTTTTTAAGGAATATGTTTACAACTATTACGTATCGACTGATCCCCCACGCATGCAATAAAAACTGAAAACCATTCCACAACTTAATTAAGATGCAGCAGTATTTAGACCACTTTCATAATGTATCTGAAATAATATGCATTTTATGTTTAACCTGATAGAATGTTAGATCAAAATATGATTTGTTATTTTATTCTAATTCAATCACGATGTTGTAATCTCGAAAAGGTTTTATTTAAATATCCAAAAGCCGCTTGTCTTCACATGTCAGATTTCCTTTTCTGTTGAATACTCTCAGGCATTTTTAAGACAGGATACGTGGCCAACTGTTGCAAATTGCCGTACAGCCAAATTTTCGAAAACGGGTTTTTTTTTGCTGGAAAATGTAAAGCCCTTTGTCAATTAGAGTATCGGACTGCGGACCTTCACTTCATGGATGGGAAATCTAACTGCCATACAAACTACGACAGCACCTACTAGTAAGACTATAAGTAAAATTATAGTTCTAATCATTGCATAGAGACCATGCTCTTTTCCTTATTGTCTCGCTGAAGTACTTCTCCAGTTCCCAAAACTAATTTAATTTTTTTGTTGTTTCTTACTAACCTTTAAAATTGCAATCCAATATTAAGCTTTCAGGCATGCACACCTTTTATTCTAACAATAGTTAGTACCCTCCCTTTATATCCTGCCTACCTCAGAGATATTAATCAAATACTTTTTATATTTGATCTTTCAATACAGATTTCGTGGAATGAATGTATTATCAGGTTAACTCGTCGTCTGGGGTATTAGTTGCGTTGAAAATACTCGTATGATGATAGGATCAGCATTTTTCATGCACGTTAAGATTTCGCCGCCACTGTTTATTAGTATTGTGATTATTATTATTATTATTATTATTATTATTATTACTACTACTACTACTACTACTACTACTATTATTATTATTATTATTATTATTGTTTATTCGTATATTATTTTGCCATGGATTTTGTTCTATTCCGATACTACTTACGTAGGTTATTCAGTTCAAAGCTATATTTTACCACGCTCTTTCATTGCTATAACAGAAGTCAGTACTATATAGTGCTTAGAAGTGACTTGTTCAAAATCGATCTATTTAAATAGGAAATATATGATGTTTTCGTTTTCCTTACAATGGTAAATTCATAAGATTTAGAAATGTACGAGTAAGCGAAGCAAACGTAATTCGGAATGACAACTCAGGCCATTGGAGGCCAGGAGAAAAAATCGATCTTATTGGAACATTTTTAACCATCAGCTTTAAAGGTGGATCCGGTCATTCTCCGATCAAAGCGTACAAGGAGACTGAAGCATGCAGTACTGTCAGTCTTTAATTATATATTGATAGACTTGAGGAACTTCCAGAAAGTTTATTTCTTCTTAAAATAGTTTTAATTTTGTGGGCTTTCGTTATTTATAGTTAGGCTTTCTTAATATGTACATATGTCCGCATTTTCCAGGGCCAAAAAAGTCATTGTCCTTCCATAAGAGCGAAAAGCACATTCCAGGAAAAAAGACAAAATGCCTATTTCTCTCTTCAAACAAGTACCTAACTTGTACTTACATAAGTTTATATCATTTAAAATAAATTTTAAACTTACGAGTCATCCAATGGTTAAAATATATTGATCACTCTTTCTTTAGAACGAATACATACCGCAAACTCCGAAGATTAAACATTTCCTCATTTATAAGCAGCATCACTAGATTGAATGTGTATGGGTGGGGATATTTTGCGGGCCTTTTATTATAGTAGCAACAACGCGCGTAAAGATAACTGATTAAAAGATAAAGGATTCAGAAAACAGAAGAAAATGATTACCCATAAGCGTTTTTGTATCGGCTGTCGCCCTCCGGCATTGCACTGATATTGTTAGCAAGTCGCTAATTCGCGAGTTTTATTAATCTGCCGTTTGATTCGCAGCAGCAATGTTTACTATCAGCAACATATATTCAGTGTCACATGTTGAGAAAGATATATGAACATGGTGTAAATGTTTGACTACAATATTACCTTATTTTCGTTAATTGCATGTTAATTCTAAATGATAACAATCGGTTTCAATTATGTAATAGCAATTATGTTAACATGTCTCTTAAAAATCTAATTTAGCACATTTTAAGTGACTGTACAAGAAACACAAAACACGTCTGCAAAATTGATAAATGAAACCTCAATAGCCATACTAGTTTTGTTGGAAAGAGGCTGAGGATCTGTGAGAAATAATAACATCGAACATTTCTTAATATTCTCTGATGTGCACCACCGCTCTTAAAGGACAATCTATTCTGATGTTTCACTCCTAGGTACCTCTAAATAGCATTTAGATGCCTATTGCCAACATCATACAATATTTTCACTTTATATGACAAGTAATTTTCTATAAATGTTGAGCATGTGGAAAAGTTCTTTATCTTTCAGCCTCTCAAAATAGTGCTACATCAACCGACGAACGTCACGGCTAGAGGAATTGGAACTAGGGAGATTAGTGTAACATGGGATAGTCCGAAACTTTGCATAGTGTCAACATCGTACTCTCTTAACTGTATTGACACAGCCGATATGGGAGAGAAAACTATCACCTGTACTAATATCAGAGAGTGTAAGTAATTATGATTTTATATTATTGTTATTATGATTTATTATTATTATTATTATTATTATTATTATTATTATTAGTTTTATTATTATTGTCATTATTATGTTGTTGTTTTTGGTTATTGTTGTAGTTACATACTTAATCACTTGCTTTCTGCTAATTATCATCACTATAACAAGATATAAATTTAAATTACTCATAGGTAATAAATTCATTACCACTATACTATCCCTATGGACAAATTGCAAGAAGCTTGCATACATCAAAGTTTATGTCAAAAGAGATTTTAAATATTAAGAGTATCACTAGATGTGAAATGTACACAAATAACGTATGAAGTCACAGCTGTGCCACTGAAAAACGTTTGTGTATATCACTTGTTCTGACACCGCATTTTCAGAGAAGCACTGGAATATCGGGACGCAGTAAGCTGTATCCATATGCAATGTACGTCCATACGTACGACTGCACGTGTGTAATATCCTTGAAGTCCGCCAACAATTTGAAAGAAAGAAATTTAGGTATATGGTGGTTCTGGCTCGGCACATGTCCAACATACATTTTCCCATGACGAAGTCCTTACCATAGTAGATCCATCCAAGAGGCTTACAATTTGGCCTGGAGGTCCTCACAGGTAGGAATATGATACGCGTGTTACTTGGAAATAATAATAATAATAATAATAATAATAATAATAATAATAATATAGCAGTGGTAATAATATTTATTATTGATAGTAGTAGTAGTAGTTCCTAATGGGTTTACATTTATGTTTATTAGTCCTTCTTTGCAATACTTATTAGCTTTCCAATTTATGACAAACGTTTTGATAGGAGCCAGTATTAATGGTCCTCATTCAAGTTCTGATAATGCATGTTAAGCGCTGGCAGACAATTAACTGTCATTATCGAGGTATCCAGACGCAGTTTAAACAAGCTACCGGCCTAACACTGTCCAAAACATGGTAAACGGCAATTATCTGGTTGCGTTTGGATAGTGTTACAGAGATAGGCATTTATTGTTTGTGTCATTATGACCTGAATTGTATATCTTTCTAACTGGAAAGTACAGACTTTTTGTTTAATGTTTCGGTTTGTTTTCTTATAGAAAAACAATTCATCAGCAAGAGAACCCACCATGGCCTTATATTGATCACTTTACTTTCACTAGAATACAAGTCAATATAAGAATAATTACCTGGGAAATTTTTATTAAAAGGTATATTTACCTGGTTGCCAAGGAAGCCACACAGTTGTTAGAGAGCGCCTAAAAGCCCGCCAGTAGTTCCTACTCTCACCTTTGATAGAATATTGATAAAAACACGCCACGTGAAATGATCTTTGAATTCATTTCCAACTTGCCAGAAAGGGTTTAAGGAGGAAAAAAAACCTATCCAGCATATTTCTGAGAAAGCAAAATAAATGCTTCTTATATTATAATTTCCGGTAGCAGTATTCCGAGACATTTTCCTACAAAATTCATCACAAGTGTTTGAGTGGTTTAGGAGAAAACGTTAGGAACATAAATCCATTCGTTGCACTGAAATCCTCGTGGTTTCGAAGAAATATTCTAAAATAATAAACTTTTTAAAACGTATCTTGATGCATGCTCCAACAAAGTTTGATAATAGGCCCATTAGCATTTAGGAGGTGTTGAAACTCATTTTACGCCTGCTTGCAATTGATGCCAAACAGTTAAAAGGGAGGCAACCACAACTTTAATTTGGCAGCACATGCCTAAAAGATATCTAAAACGTTTGATTAAACATTAGCTCATACGTTTGGAAGGTGTCTGAGATTGATAGATACATATCCGAAGATGCAACCTGTCTGACATGCGCAATGCCATGACATATGATCAAATCCCTTTGTCCAGATAAGCAATAATCATACGCATGGTCTATTTTCCTTAGCATGAGTTCAAAATTATGTTTCAACTTTCCATCGCTAATTTATGTACTTCTTCCATCTCTTTCCTTACGGATATACCAATTAGGTGACTCTTGTTATGAGAGCCACCTAGTTAACGGTAAATTAGGCACATCCATTAATGATCATATTACAAAATAATGCATACATGTACTATGCAGAATCTCTACCAAATATCAAAACTTGTTTCAATAAATGCACGTGGACAAAAGCATAAGTTCGACTTCAAGCACACATATATCCTTTACCTACAATAAATTTGTTTACATTTCATCTGAGTTACAAATAATTATGTTGAAAAGTTAAACAGATATCTATTAGGATTTGTCTTTAATCAATGCTTCATGCCTTAAAAAGATTCAAATACTGCACAACTGGTTTAAAACATTTGTCGCTATCAATAAAACTTTCAACTTCTCTATTTTGCAATATGTTGCTCTATACTTACTATAAATTGCTCAACGTCTAGAAAAGTAATGGCTATTAATACTGAATGGAAGGTAATTATGGTTTTGGAAAAGATAACCTTCTCAAGATATTGTAATTGACTGAGAAAATTCAAAATGCTGACCATTCTATATTTACATGTTGCGGACTGTAATCGTTTATGTGCATCCTTTTTTGTATGCTCTTTTCATATCTCTGAAACCTTTAAATAGGTCATGATTGCAAGAAGGAGAAGATAAATTTAATTCCTCAGTCGAATTTTTAAATGTTCCCTTTATCGAAAATGTTAGAGACAACGACACACTTAAATTAATACTTTTGTAACTTGTACAATGCATAGATTTTTTAACATTTCCAGTAATAATAGTATTTTCACGAACATTATCATATTTATGTTTAGTAGCAGTAGTAGTGGTAGTGGTGGTAGTAGTTGTTGCATTAGTATTACTCCAAACGAGAAGGCAACAATAACCAGAAATCAGGTCATATTTCTTGTTCTATTCTTTTTCTTCTTCTTCTTCTTCTTCTTATTATTATTATTATTATTATTATTATTATTATTATTATTATTAATCTTATTGTTGTTAAAGAATGGCCAATTGACTATTGTATCAGAAGATGTACTGGCAATCGGGGCCCTTTTTGTAGGAGTAATACTAATGCCAATTAGTTATCATCATCATCCTTTTCGGACCTGACATTATTACTGTTATTATCGTTAGCAGTGCTGTTGTTGATGATGATGATGATGATGATGATGTTATCATGGATTGATCCAATGCGTATTATTGCAGAACATATATGTTCATGTGAAGTTTGTTTTTATAATATTAACACTAACCCAAATTCTTTTAAACACCAGTGGCATTTCATATTTTTCGTTTCATTTCAATATGAAGTAAATGTCAATTCTGCTGGAGCTGTTTCAAGTTAAAAATATTGTTTTCCTCAATATTTCTAGTTTCACCGCATATCACAACTTGCGAACGCATTAAATCTGAAGCGTAATAAGGACCAACCTCTACCAAAACACGAGTGTAGCAGCAGGGAGGCTGAGCAGACCAAGCTTAAGAAGCGTCCATTTTTAAAATTAGCACCTCCTCCAAAAATCAATTAGAAGGAGTCCATTTGCTCATGGAGACCGAACAGGTCATCAGGTCTATCACGGCGAAGATATAGCGAAGACAATTAGCGCAGAACCTCCTAGACCCGCCAATAGGTTCCCTCGTGTTGCTGCTTCGGGGGTTTAAAAAAAAAATAGTACCTGTCGGCAACAGGTCTCTCAACCAAAACTTTTATCGAGACCAATACGATATCGTGACCGAGAATCATGTAGATTGATTGTAACAAACCCATGTGGTTCCCTCTGCGCATGTGTAAAAGAAGTTTTTAAATGTAATCATATCCATATCGCCGGAATACCAAGTCTGATGAATATTTCGCACCATGTGTGTATCAACGTCATAAAAGATAACCAAAAGATTACAGTGATCTCTGATAACTTTGGGAATCTGAGTGTATCGTAGATCACGTCGGCGTTTTTATGTCTGCCTCGAGAAAATTAGTCTGCTTGTCGAGCAAAACATTGTCGTACACTACTAGATTGTTAAAGTCGCCATCAAGATCGTCCAGCGACGGAACATCATCGATGTCGGTGATAAAATCAATAATACCATCGCCATCCTCCTCAGGGGCTTTGCACTTTCTTTGAATTCCTTAAGAATACAACAGCATCGCTGATCATCTACAGATGGTACCACTAAATAAAGTTTGTCCCACTTGAGCCATCTCATTATCAGATTGAGTAGCAACTAAGTCTTACCAGACCCAGACGGACCTATGATAATTGCACGAATAGAGTTTGGTAATGCTGAATGACGCTTAGCTGGCTCCTGCTCTCGCACTGCTGAGAAGTCAATGACATTCATGATGTACAGATATGATAAGTATATGAATCAATATTGTATTCGATGCAGAGATTTCAACGATACCGGCAAATTAACAACAATAACGACGAAGAATGAAAAGAGAGCACTTAGAGACAGGTACGTGAAATATTATACAAAAAATACAAATTGTGGTGGTGATATTGCTGCAGCACTCGGGAAAATTCCAGGGACTACATGGACTAAATATCCCGGTGAGAAGCATCTTCCATGATATAATGATTGTGGTCCTGGAACTCGACTTGATATTAGACTAGACGAAAACAATCAACCAAAACTAGAAGAATATCCAGTGAATGAGATTGATCAAGGGTGCCATGTTCATGATGTCGAGTATAAAATAATTGAGATCTACAACAAGGTAAGTTGACTCACATGCTGAAGTCTAGAAAAATAAAATCTCTCAGAGAATCACTCGCCAGTTGGCTGATAAAGTCGGCAATGAAAGGTAAACTAGTGTTAGAAGATGGCAATTATTAGCAATGGAGTCAATTTATTATAGCCCAACAGGCTATTGGAGGGGTAGAGCAACGATTAGCAAACTCGCTCATGCAGCAGATTTCTCGTGTGGTGTTGCGGCAGATTTCTTGGCCCGACAGGCAATATGGCAAATTTATTTACCACTGCATAAAACGATTCAGCACGGACGGTTTGATGTTAGCACGCCCAACGAAATTCATCAGGCAGATATTTTGTTTTTTCCCCATGATACTATTATAACTGACAAACGTCATTACGTAATTCAATACACGTTGATGGTTGTTGACGCTGCCAGCGGATAGAAAGAAGCAAGGTCGCTATCAACTAAAACAGCAATTGAAGTTGCAGCTGCGTTTGAATGAATTTATCAGCGACGACCTGGCTTGCATGGCGGCCTGCGATGGATACAGTTGCTACAGGTTGATCCTGGCATAGAATTTCTTGATGCAGTAACATCTCTGATGAAAAACACAATCCGAAAATCAGACGAGAACACACTGCGGTACATCGCGATCAGGAATAGTTGGGAGATTTAATCGAACACTTGCTGAACGACTGTTTGGGCATCATTACGCCCAGGAATTACTGAGCAAGGACAAATCTCCTGAATGGGTTGCAATACTACCTCACGTGATAGCCGCGTTAAACAACGAAGTCACTCGTGCAATTTCTATGCAGTCGGTCAATGCGATTGCGAGGACATACATACCAGTGAGCGTGCGTGCGCGCCAGCAACATGACTCTTCCTCACCAGTACTAGGTATCACGACTATCAGGTATTTATATGAACCTGACGAACTTGAACGTGTTAAAAAATGAGCAACCGATCCTGTTTGGAGTGTAACCACACATAAAATTTCCAGATAGTTACATCTACGGGTAGGCTTGCAATCTATAGGCGAGATTCAACGGCTCATCAACGTGGATATTTGTCTGTGAACAATTACAAATAATTCCTGAAGATACCGATTACCGACAGCATGGATTCGCCAGCGCATCATGGCACTGGCGCACGGAATTAGTTTCTGGGAGCTAACTACTTGAGGGCTTGTCCTCCCCCCCCCCCCCCCCCCGACGTCGGTTACAATCAAGGCATGTCAGCATCACATTTTCGCGTATGTGGTCGATACTACTGTCGATTCTGTGCACGGTAAATTGTCGTGGGTCGTTAGGAGAATATTGCCACGACATCATTGTGTTATAGCGCGCACAGCGATTGTTTTGTCTTTGTTTCAACCCCATGATGAACTCAACATCAAGATCAAACTCGCCTTATGCTTTTCGTCATTTCGCTGATAACCAGCTAATTTTTCTCACATCGCTGGTTTTCTGTAGTTGAGACATCTTTGTAACCCTCGATACACTAAACGTCACCATTCAATGCGATCATCGACGATCCAGATATTAGTAACTGCGAATGTTAATCCCTGTGACGAATTAATGGTTATAGCATATCCCAGAGTCCATGGAGATTTGCAATCTCCCGCCGATGGCTCCGCTATCGCTTTCTCAACAACATGCACATCGATTTTTTTTCCAGCAGTGTGTGTGTATATATATATATATATATATATATATATATATATATATATATATATATATATATATATATATAAAGAATACAAATCATAATGGCGAATAACAGTCCTTTCAAGTGCATTGGATCCAGCAAGAGATCACGTGTGTCAGGGATTGATTAAGATAAATGCAATAAACTGACAACGGACAGTGCAAAACTAGTATCTATATATGTGCAACTTCCAAGAATACGATATTAAAAGTAGGAACGTGCACAATTGTTAGAGCGTCCAACTGCCAGTCACAAAGGTGGTTAATCGGTACATGTTCGAATCACACGGCGGACAACGTCCGCTGACGAGAGAAAATTATTTTTCTATGTAAGTAGGAGACAGCTGGGCTTGGATGGTGGTGGTTGTGAGCATAATTTGAAAGCAAACCTGGTGAAATACTGATCGGTGTCAATTATCTGACGGCGCATACATTATTCCCGGGAAAATCAGGTGGCTTAGATCGCCCTATGAACCTGCTAGAAGAATGTCGTTTGACAATCTAGGGGTTCACAAGGGGGTAGTATCTACACATCAAGTAACGCTAATCAGTACTGAAAACTGTTGGACGTAAATAATATACAAGCAACACCAGCGTACGGCAAGCAGTATGCCAGCCCCCAGGAAATACTGCCAATGGGCACCACCCTGTCCTAGACTTCTCCATTTGTGCTAACATATCAGAACGTAGAGTGCAGAGCGTTCCAAGGTTCAATCATTGATATTTAGAGAAATACTTTTATTATTTAATGAATTACGAAAATATTAATGCGATTATTTCTGCGATTGAAAAATTACATAATACGGGTATACAAATTACTGACCAACTCAATGCTGCGAAAAAAAAACACATATGCTTTTGAAACATTACAAGAGCGAAAATCCGACGTAAGATGCACACTCCTATCCGAGTACAGGTTCATCAAATTACTCCAGGGAGCAATAAGAATGTCTCTTGCTAATGTCACGAATGATACACAAATTGATGAAATAGTTCCACTCGCAACGTCGATAGAACAAATATATTGGAGTTGTCGGGCGAATATGAAGCAGAAATGATTGTGGGAATGCGTGTAAGACAGCTAAGGAGATGTATGGAGGACCCATGCTAATGAATCTGAGTCTGTGTTGTACTGTTTTACGGTAAAACGCGCAGCAATCAAGTAAAATAATAAAATGAAGTATCTTGGTGGACACTAACAAATAAGTATTGTTTTGCTGGCTGAACTCTCAGTGTTCTGGACACTCAGATAAAATAATGTATCTTTTTGCATATGTTTTACTTATCTGAATGAAACATTGTATGGTAGACCTTCGGGACCATTGCTCTGCGTTGGGACCGTTTAACGGTCGAGCCGCTCGAGGCCAGGGTCTGTCTCGCACATACAGTCTCAGTGATATCTCTTCTTGACGTGTGTCAAGAAGATGTAAAGTTTGATCTTTCAGTCTGAAAATGTATCCGCGACAACAGCGGATAAGGACATCGCACGTAAACAGGATTAACAGGTAATGATACAATCAAATGGCCAGGGGGAACCTAAGGGGTAAACGAGTAAAGAATATACCTACTTCGATTTCCCATGGTCTTCGGCATAGCTGCCATCGACTGCGTCACAAACTAAGTTCACGGATACCGTCGATGTGATATTAACGATGCCCGGCAATATATGTCGTTCACCGCCATTTGGGTCATTAGTGTGTCGGAGAATCATTGATGCTGATATAACTTCCGACTTTCTCCCATACGCTAACGACCCATGCATGGTATTCATCAATGATATCATTGACAGTTTTTCCGCCGCCGTTCTGTCAAAACCTGGTAATTTAAGTTTTGGTAATTCAGCTTCTGTAAGCGCATAACATTCAAGAAATATGTGCATATGAGTTGCCTCCGTGACGAACCAGATGAATTACTTATTTTATGCTGCTTTTGCTATAACTCTCGACGTAACCAATCTCACTTTGTTTAAATGTTGTATCGTTGCAATGATTTGTTTCTTTAAACCATCATTAGCATATTCAATAGTCTCCGTAAGTCTTTGAACTCTAGCTGATATTCATCATCAATCCTGCTGAGCTCTGCTCTGACCCGTCCTTTATCGTAAGTCCGACCATCACAAGCTGAATGCATCCTGGTTATTGTCTCCTTTAGTTCAAGTACCTCGTTCCAGGCGCTAAATTTTCCGTATTCGGGTGTTTTCGCGAATTCTCGTTTGTTTGTGACACTCAGATTTTTGTGACGGTTTAACTGGTGGTTGTTGAGGGGGTGCTACCAATGGTCATCCAAACACGGTTCTGATCGATGATTGATGTATATCGACGGCGTAATCCGGCGTTGAAATTTTTATGGCGGCAGATAAAGTCGACTCGTGAACTGTTATACGATTTTTTATTCTCGCCCTGTCATAGATTTAATTCTGCGTTGAAACCCATCGTTGATTTGTTCGATTTTATAATTCTCAGTCGGCAATCTGACTACATCGAGTGGTGCGATCCGTCGGGTTTATTCTGGTAGGCAAATACCACCAGTGAATTGTTGGCGGACAAACCTCCAAACGACTTTGATCTAATATCTGGCCAACTATTATAGATTTGCAGTTGTGCAAGCGCAGTTTATCTGGTTGGGATGGCAGTCTCAAAGCTAACGTTAAATTCCGGCTCCGTTGGCGTCGCTGAGATCATGGTTGTTGGCGGTGTTGTATTTGCGGCAATTTGTTTTAGTAGTTCTCGAGTTTCACAATCGGCAATTCTTGAATTGCTAGTCATTAATATTTATGCAGATTCCAAAGGCATGTTAACACTCGATGGAGCTGGGATAGTTTTACGATCTGCTCTGGAGCGTTCTACGTGCTGCAAGGCACAGGCGTCGTGATAAATATTGTTCATTTCGATAAATTCCTGATCTGATATTAAACCGTTGTTGAGCCCCGACGATATCAATAATAATAACCGTGCATGTGCCTGTGTTGCCGCTGAAAACTGTGTTGTATGTTTATGTAATTTCTCAGTCGCGAATGTTGATAGTTTCTTTGCGATGATATTAAGAACAACAGCAATGCGGGTGATAACGGCAGCGCTGATTCCTATTACCTGTGATATCACATATGTCGCTGATAATGTGCCGAATAACGTCACTGTTTCAGCAACTACAGCTGATGAAGCGTACCCAACAAGGCCGATAACCGTGATGTATCTGAGGTATTTTGCTGGGGAGGGGGATTGCCGTATGCGTGTCGATAATAACTTGCAATGCTGCATGTCACAAACTCGCTTGTTCATATCTGAAGGATCGTGCCAGATCGTGAAACGATCCGAGATCGCGCTAGGATCTACGGTGATCGTGATTCGCCAGCGCCATCGTTAACGATGGGTTCATTACGTGAATCCTAAGTAATTAATTGAGGCGTTTTGGCGACAAATTCAAGATACCACCAGTACATCGTTGCGGTTAGGTTTTTGTCTTCGCGATCCAATATGAATATTTCCTCGGTATTTTGATTTTACACCACTGACACGGTTCCAGAAAATCGATTGGTTGCATGATACCATGGGAACGTTTTTAAATATTCTAAATCGCGCAGAGCTAAACACTAGGAGCCTGTACACTCCGGTGACATCAGCGGTATGTTTGTTAGTGTTATTTTGTTTCGACCATGTTGCTGATCCAGGGTTTACTGTGTATACAACGTTGATGAACGAGGTCGTGTGAATTATACCCACCACAGTCCTTCTGACACGATCAGCGACGTCAGTAATTCCACTAGTTATATCTGCGAGAGTTTTGTTGATGGCGGCAATTGAAGTTTTTACGTTGACTAGATCGCCGATTTTGTGCTAATTCTACGAGTTTTACTTATTTGTGGTTTTACCAAGTCGTTGATAGTTCTGCGAAGACCCGTTATCGCGCCTACGTGAACGTCTTACTCAGCCCCCAACGTGACTAGTTTATTATTAATTGTGGTGTCGCTGTCGTCTTCGAATTTCTTCGTTGTGGCGTCATCGTGAGACACTGGTTCTCTAAAAACAACAATTTTATTTCTGTTCATATTGAGTTCGCCAGTCATTGCATTACCGGTACTAGCAACGCGTTTGCTGACCTCATTGCGGATCTCATTTCTGAGAGTCCCGATTGTTACGCTTGAGTCTGATTCTTCCGTCATCAGTAAATACTGGGATATTATCCGTGACCGCAACGAGAACTCGTCGGACAATATCAACCCACCCAATATTCCTTGTTTTTAACCGTCCATGCTGATCCTGAAAAACTAACAACTTCATCCTTGTCAACCCCAGCGAGGTTCATAAAATCAGCGAGCTCATGTTCAGTTGCACACGCTGACAAATCAAAATCACCTAGTCCAGATTTCTTAACCCTACTAAAAGTGGTAGAAGATCTTCCGTAAATATCTACCATTATAAACTCCCAACCTGTTTAAAACGACCGCTCGTGTACTCGTGCACGGCTTTATTTGGTAGAGGAACACCAAAGGTCCATGACCTTGATATAGCATCTAGAATCGTTAGCGATTCAGAACCGCATATAGGTGGCTCTGTTAATATCTGTGTTGGTAACGTGGATTACCAGACGGTTGGAATGCTTTGCAATCTGCTTGCGATTCTGATGATATATATTCGAGAAATTCCTTTGGTAGTGCCAATCCATATGAATCAAAATAAACAACACTACGTCGATCAACGGCATATGCAAACAGTGAGAACCGGGACCCGAATATCCATCGAGATTAATTTTACTAGTTTCAAAACGATTTGTTTTGTCAGGTAACTGATCACGCATGAAAACCCCTCTAAAGCTTTTTATGCTTAATCGACGAGCAGCTTCAAATAGATCAAAGCTGGACATTGGAACGCCTTGAGTTCTAAAGCTTGCTTAGCGCCATCGTTAACGATTGGTACCTGGTAGTTTCAGACCTGAGCCTCAAGCAGCTCGAGCGTACCACAAATGGGGTTCCTGGAAGTCTTACACCTTGTCAACGCTATCTTTTTTTGAGGTTTTTAGGCCCTGTCCTATCGTTTTCTTCAATGCCATCCCGGCAGCAGTTTCAACAACACCAAGTTCAGCTGCTTTTGCAATAGCCGGAGCTGCAGCGGCAATCATCGTTGGCATAGCCGCAAGAAGTGGATATACACCACCTGCTTTTTCTAAGTCTTTAATAGCGCCCGCAGAAAGATCAAGTCTTTGATTTCTTGGAGTCATTGTAATGTTTGAGCTGACGTTCTGTCAGCGATAATTTATTTGGGACTTGCAACGCCGCTGATTTCAGCAATATTTTGCGCCAGAATTCTTCGCCTATGTCAATTGTAACTTTCTATTCTGACCAGGAGTCGAAATAACATACACGTGATGATATGACATTATGATATCACGAAGATCCCATTGCTTTGCAACGATCACTTTTGGTCCTATCACTTGTAATCCGATCACATATTTTCCACTGGTGCATCAATGACTCTCATTCGTCCACCAACACCTTCGAGCAACATTGCCATGTAAATAACCTTAAAGCATTACTCTCGACACCTTCTATGGTCATCGCAAACCTCGACATCGTGGATTTGCCTCCTGGTTCCATGAAAGAGAGCAGCCGGCGTTTTTCAGTCAGCGATGGTATCATTGTTGGCATCCACAATGAAAGTTTTGTCAATACTACTTTGTCAGCAGCAGCTGTATCGGAGCGCCATTCTGCATCATTGTCAGTAGATTTTCTGACAAGCACCACCGTGTGTTTGGCGCCAAAAATAACTTTTCTGAAACCCAACAGTACCTGAAAATGTGTGTCAGTGGAATTGCGCATGAAAAATCTTCAACGTCGTTACCATCGATCGACGTCCTACAAATCCAAAGTTAAAATTTTAATTCATTGATGTGACCTCAGTTTCAGGGGTGCTCATTGTCACTTTGTGGCTCTCGGGGTGGTTAGTGGTATCCTTCGCGAACATCATTGACGGACCAGCTGACCAGGAATAAGCATCGATGTATCAGGCCAGCCCCATACTTGTCGTGGCATCAACGTCTTTGAGACTTGATTTGATCTCCTTTCCGTCAATCATATATGTGGCACTGCTGAACAATGCCATAACACCATTATTAACAATACCAAATTGATATCCGCATTTATGCGCCGTATCATCTGCTTTAAACAGTTGACCTTCAATCTCAACGAATGCCTCAGCGGGCAAGAAATATATGCTTGTATCCTGGACTTGTATTTCGATTCATCCGCGTGCGTCAGGTACACGCGCACTATATGAATAATACTGTTAATTACACACCGAGTCATCTTTTAGGACTGGTGCGCCTATGTCAAATGCGGTATCAGAGGTACGCTAGAACATTTTATTTTATTCGCCGTCGTCTAATATGATTTACCAATGATGTAGCTAAATCATCGTGCACTGGTTGATCAACGACGATGACGTCGAGTCAAACCACTTCCTGTTATCAGACTTGCTATTATACTCCTTTCTCCCTCACCGGTGGTTTGTTTTGTCAGTGATGGCACACCAGCCAGTTCTCTTAACCGTTCATTTTCAGCTTGATTTATTATTTTACTGACACTGCTAGCATCACTTCGGTGCTAGGTAATTTTACTGCCTGCTGGACTGCTGGCGATCTGCGTGTTACTCGCGCATGTCTGTCTCGGATTGCTGAGAATGCCTACTATCAAGACCCATCAGATCTGGTAACACACTTTTCTTGTAAATTATGCATAGATATTCCGTCCGATAGTGATACTGGAAAACTATTTAATAACATGAAATATAATAGGCTGGAAAGATTATGATCTCGGTAATCACTCGAGATGTTGGCAGAATCAACTCATGTAAGTGGTGTGGATGGCACTGGGTTTCCTTAATATATATATATATATATATATATATATATATATATATATATATATATATATATATATATATATATATATATATATATATATACACAAACAGTAATATTTCAAAACACTGTTGAATCAAAGTCATGAGGTATATTGTGTACATGGGTTTTAAAGATAAGAATACGTGAATTTAAATACATTATAGCTGCATAGATCAAATGTTGCTTGAGTCATCGGGATAAATATTAAAATCATACATCAAATTAATATATTTTACTGTTTCTCTCTTTCTCTTTTATCCGTCTACTAATATGACCTGTAGATTTTATCTTATGCTAACCTACGTCTTCTTGAATAATGTCCAAGCGACTCAAGGTCTTATGGTATAATGACCAGAAACCCTCATAAGAGTGTTATGGTATGCTACCTTTTGCATCATCTCAACATTCTCAAGCTCCCAAACTCAACATTAATCTTTGGCGCAGTTATTCGCGTACTTCCTTGTATGATATTGTTTAGTTCGTTATATATCAGTACAATGTTTACTACATGCAGTCGTTATCAAGTCGTTACCCTTCCGTCAATGGAACCAATTACATCAATAAATTGCTCTTATACTAAAATGAATTATAATATCTATGATAATGCCCTTCTTCAATAAAATCTAAACGTAAATTTGTATTTTTAATATGGTGAATATCTGTACGAACAGACAAGTAAAGCCATGTTATTCATCGAACTAAAGTATATCATCTTGTATCATCTAATACATTCGACTATTTTCTCTTGAATATTAATAGCATCAGAAACAAATTTGAAAATATTGTCTATTTTGTCGAAGGTATGAATAGCCTTTGCTTCAAAGAAACACATTGTAATGTAAATGTAACTGCTGAGAAGATTCATATCAAGAGTACAATGTTTTCTACGGGTAGAATAGGACTAATCATCATGGAAACTAGTATTGCTCATAACAAACCAGATTATAACCAGATTGTCCGTAGTACAATATATCTTGAACACGATATGTGTTATCTATTAATTTGATCATATTACTGTAAACTCCAAAATGAAGAAACTTTTTACGAAATCCTTACATTGTAAGGAAATGGCCATTTTAGGCTCTTTCATTTTCACTTTATCTGTTTTTATACAATTATTGTCAACAGTGATTGGAACAGTATTAACTGTATATGAATGCTGATGATTCATCACAATAGATAAGAAATAAAAAGTATTAGTATTCATATGACCAAACATTTAGAGAAAACACAGTTAATACCTAACTGCTCAACACACCGAGAAAATTGGTTAGAGCGTCCGCCTCGGATGCGGGAGGTCGCGGGTTCGAACCCTGGCCGAGTCATACCAAAGACTTGTAAAAATGGTGCTAACAGCTGCCTCGATAGCCGCTCAGCATTAAGAAGTTAGTGTTGGGACTGGTCGACCTGGTGTCAGAATAATGTGACTGGATTGGACATCATGCTCCATGTCCACGGCAAGATGCTTCAGTGCTAGACATCACTATAAACTTCCACACTGCAGACATCGTAGCGATATAACTGAAAAATACTTAAATATACGTTAAAAATCTAAAACACACACACACACACACACACACACACACACACCAAGGAGCTACATTTAGAGAATTGTACATTGAAATAAATGGTACTAATATTGGAACAGCTAAATATCCTTTTACGTATCCTTATTGATAACACATGATCCTACCCCAACCACTTCGATGCACTCTTTATAAAAATATCTAATAAAAGAGCAATTATTAAACGGGCAAGAGATTTAATGTGAATCAGTCGATCCTAAAACTGTAAATGAAAGTCGTTTCTTTCCCAGTTTATCCGTTGCTGCATTGTTTGGGGAGAATCTGTAAATTCTTTGTACATGCAGGTTATATATATATATATATATATATATATATATATATATATATATATATATATATATATATATATATATATATATATATATATATCTTACACGAAGCAGAGGCCATGGTAATTTTAAATGTTAAATATATTTAACATCTATATAATATTACAGCATCACTCGTATATATTGCGACGCCAATTAAAAATTACAAATGTGACTTTAATTTGAAGGTCTTAATTTGGCACCAGATTATTTTGGAGTGCCTGTACTGGGTTTCTGAGGTACAAAAGATTATTGAATTCAATGATTTATGTATACCAAAGCCTTGGGCAGTAGATTTAGCCGCTATAGTTTTATGGAAGAGCTTGTTTTTTGCATCATGTTATTCGTTTTTCAAACAATGTGATAACGGTATATTAATTTTGTATATTTCTCATTACGCGAACTATATCTGCATTAATTTCTACAGTAGATGTTATCCTCGCATAAATGTGCTAATTACGTTTATATTTGGTTATTTGGAGGGCCAAATATTGAAAAAGCTGCTAGCTAATTAACTAACAATGGATATATAAATGATATTATTTTAAATGCATATGATTATTATTATTATTATTATTATTTATTATTATTATTAGTAGTAGTAGTAGTAGTAGTAGTATTCAAACATACTTTAGAAACTTGAACGTCTGGGCAAGATACTAACTGATAACTTCCAATCTTCAAAAAGCCTATACTAGTTCCATTCCAATTCATAATTATTCATCAATAGTAGTTTATATTTTAATTTAGGATGATTGCCCGGTTGTCATTCACCGAGTTTTATAACTCCACTAGGAAAATAAATCAGTGAGCTGTAATAATTCATGTCAAGTGACAAATCATTTCAATTATAGCAAAATATAAATTTATATTTCATTATGTAGTTTAGTGAATACGTAGTGTTGATTGCAGCCAAGGCTTTAAAATATATATTTTTTTAAAAACTGATTGAAATATACTTGTATTTGTATCCAATATCTGAAGTGGCTTTTCTCATGTATAATTATTTTTATTTTATTCAGGTAAGATTCGTTCTGAAGTTTAATCCAAATGAAACACAACATTCAATTCTTGCAAATTTGACAGTTGAACGGATTTATTTCGTGAATGTAAGTATTTGATATTCAAAGAAATGTTTTCAGCTTCAAACGACATTATCATAAATCATTCTCTATGATATTTTCATGCATTTCATACAGAATATAAAAGTATGCTTTAAATGATTAAATATGTAATGCGTATGCATATTCCTCAAATACCAAACGTACAATACTAGTTTTGAAAGAAAGCTCCAAGAAATAAAGGAGACATATAAGCTATAAAATATTGTTGATCTTTATATGGTAGAAATGAACAGAATAGTACAACTTTATAACATAGCTTTGTGGTACTCTTTATATTTAAAACACAGTTTGGTCCTAGTAGTTTCTTCGCTGAACATTAACATATACTTTTCATATTTAGATTTCTGCAAATACCAGCATGGTGAAACTGTACAAGGAAACACGACCACAAAAAGTGGTGGTATATATACTTGTTCTTCCTCGCCGTCATTCTCTAATATTGTTTAAAACATTATATGGCTATTATCGCATATGCAATCTCAATACAATTTTTCATCATTATCAGTGCATTATATATATATATATATATATATATATATATATATATATATATATATATATATATATATATATATATATGTGTGTGTATGCATGTATAGTATGTACGCTGTATCAATGATATACCACGAGATGTATACATTTTTCATTAAAAGGAAACGAAGCTTGCTGAGTTTCCTTTTAATGAAAAATTTATACAACGAGTGTATTGACCTAGTGAATAAACTCCTCATATCCCCGAGTGGGTCCGCTACAAAATGTAGTTCAATGCATTTAGTGGCTATTTACAATCACCTCTGCATATTGATAAGTTGATTGTTTTCTTTTCTTGGTTTCTATTTTTCTCCACATTGATTATATCAATATAATACACACTTACGATTTAAACATGAAAGATGGTTTTAATGATAAAAGTACAGTAGAGCACTATTTACACTGGGAAAACTACGTCATTCACATGAACGCGATTCACGTACCTGCGCATGGAAATTAATTTGGAATAGAAACTAAACCAACTGACGAACCAACAGGAGGTAATTAAAATATTTTAATATATTTACAGTTAATCTAAGTCATTATTCTGCTTTAGCAACAGTAAAACCGACCATAACCCTCTCTCTCTCTCTCTCTCTCTCATCATTTGATCGGTTTGATTTAACTTTTACCATCATTCGTAAGTCCAGAGATATCGTGGGATGACAAAAAATAAAATCTTCTACATTCGTCAATTCATTGATTTTAGCCCGTATCTTGCTACTATGGTCAAGAGAGAGAGAGAGAGAGAGAGAGAGAGAGAGAGAGAGAGAGAGAGAGATGGGGGGGGGGCCTTTGGACATTTTCATATTTAAATAATAATAATCGATTTTTTAGAACATTATGGTATGTTTAAGAAAAAACAAAAAAGCATGGGGTTTTGCCAACTAAAAGATCCGTAGGGAGAATCACTTCTCGACCTAGCATCAGCTTGTTCGGGGTGAATCCGGAGGAAGTGTGCTCAGATGCACGATAGGCCATGCTCGTAAGAGAAAGGTATTGGTCCCAGTTTTCTGGTTTATCATCCACGTATGCTGCTAACATCTGGCATAAAGTTCTGTTATACCGTTCCACCATCCCATTACACTGTGGATGATAGGGAGACGTTCTCGTCTTCTTAATCCCTAATATGACACAAAGCTCTTTGAAAACGGCACTTTCAAACTGTCGGCCTTGGTCAAATAACAGTACACGAGGTACGCCAAATCTACAAATGAAATTATCCAGCAACGCTTTTGCAACCGTGGTGGCTTCAATATTAGGCAGAGGCACCGCCTCAATCCACTTAGTGAAATGATCTCCGATTACAAGGATGTATGCATTTTCTTCCTCCGTCTTTGTAAGAGGTCCCAAAATATCCAGGGCTACCAGCTCTCCGGCTTCCCCAGCCGTTATGCCCTGAAGTTTCGCTCGGCGCTTCTGGTTGGGACTTTGGTGCTGAGCGCAAACGGAGCACGTCGCACAGTAGTCACGAACATCATCCCTCATACCTGGCCAATAGTAACGTTGGCGTACTTTACTGAGGGTTTTGTCGACACCTAGATGTCCTCCGGCGGCTCCATCGTGACATTGCTTTAGGACTTCTCGCCGCCAGTTGCATGGTACGATGATGAAACTTTTAACTGGCTTGCCGGAGCGATCTAGCCAAACTCGCACAAGCATCTCGTCTGACAACTCTAATAATCTGAATGCCCCCCATAAGGCCTTAACCTCTGTATTATTCCCTGATACTTCTTCCCAAGCAGGGCGTTGCTTTGCCTCAACCCAACTAATGACTTGTGATAAAGTGGCATCTTGTCTCTGTATCTCTCCAAAATGTATCCCACTGTCCAGCCGTATGGCAGAAAACCCCACTGTACGTTTGCTACAGTATTTGCACCCGTTTCAAGGTAAGCGACTCAAACCATCAGCATTCGCATGTCGAGTTTCTGGGCGATGTTCTATCACAAAATCGTATTCTGACAACCAACGGGCCAACTGTCCCTCGGGCTCTTTGACGCTCATAAGCCACCTCAGGCTACTGTGATCAGTGCGAACTTTGAAATTTCTGCCGTAGAGGTAAGTCTTAAAGTGTTGAACAAAATGTACGACTGCCAACAATTCACGACGAGTGACACAATACTGGCGTTCTGTCCCGTCCAGG
Source organism: Megalonaias nervosa (assembly GCA_016617855.1). NCBI lineage: Eukaryota > Metazoa > Mollusca > Bivalvia > Unionida > Unionidae > Megalonaias > Megalonaias nervosa. Next base: position 59,734 of record JAECUM010001154.1, read on the forward strand.
CAACGGCTAGAGAAAGCTACTACTCTTTCTTTCCCATCTATATTTTGGGATAGGACTGCTCCTATGGCTTCGCCACTCGCATCTGTGTCCAGTATAAAGGGGCGATTGAAGTCCGGTACAGCCAACACTGGGGCTGAGGCAAGCGCATTGCATAGTTTTTCGAATGCCGTCTGATGTTCTTCTGTCCAGGTGAAAACAGAGTTCTTTGTCGTAAGTTGGTGTAAAGGAGCTGCAATTTCAGCAAAGTGTCCTACGTACCGCCGGTAATAACTACAAAACCCAAGGAACCTCCGCACCGCGGTAATTGATTTTGGAGTGGGTCATTTCATAAAGACAGCTACTTTCTCAGGATCAGTGGCAACTCCTGTCGCTGAAATAGTATGACCAAGATACCGAACCTCTCGCGCACAGAGTGTGCATTTGCTGGGTTTCAACTTTAAACCGGTCCCTAGAAGACAGGTAAAGACCCGTGCTTGTCTTTCAAGCAACTGCTCAAACGTGCTTCCGAACACTATCACGTCGTCGAGATAATCAGGCAAACTTCATACTGCAACCCAGCTAGGACGGCTTCCATTAGTCGCTCAAACGTCCCAGGTGCGTTGCATAAACCGAACGACATGACTTTAAATTGATAGAGACCCCTTCTCGTTGCAAACGCTGTCTTAGGCCGATCAGCCTGCTCAATTTCTACTTGCCAGTACCCCGACATCAAATCTAATGTCGAGAACCAGCTCATGCCAGACAGCGAATCGAGACTATCATCAATCCTAGGAAGAGGGTACGCATCCTTTTCTGTAACTGAATTTAGCGCCCTATAGTCTACGCAAAACCTCTTCTTTCCATCTTTTTTAGCCACTAATACCACTGGGGCAGCCCAGGGGCTAACCGACGGTTCTATAACCCCCTTTTTCAGCATGTCGTCCACTTGCATGTCAATCTCCTGTCGGAGATGGAACGGTAATCTTCTGGGTGGGACTCGAATTGAAGCGGCATTCCCTGTCTTGACTGAGTGCTTCATCAAGTTTGTTCTGCCCAAGTCGTCATCATCTTTAGCAAACACTGTGCGAAATTCACTTAACTGTCGACTTAGGGCGGCTACTTGTTCAGGAGTCAAATGGCCGCTTGATCTTTTAAATAACTCAGACAAACATGATGGTAGACTGCCGTTCGGATCCTGTCTGGAACGGTCGACATTTTGTGTCGATAGGGCTGCACTGGCTTCAGCACAACAAACACCAGCCTGCAAGTTTACCACCTCTTTAGTCGGGTTTAGCAACCGCATAGGCACTGTTCCGTCCATCGTTTTAATGACGGCTCGCGCGACAAGGATTTTCGTTTCATGTCTAAACAATGACAGAGGCTCTAGCACTGACTCGGTAGCTAGCTTCCCACAACCAACATTCGCCATCCAACCTCGCGTCATAACTTCCTTCTCTGCCGGGACCCTGATGTTTTCAGCCAAGGTGATACGATGACATCCCAAAGACCCCGCAAAGTAGCGCGGGAGCTTTAGTCCCTGCATTTGCAGTGTACACTGTGTAATACTAATGTCGCACTTATGCAGACGGAAAAAATCTAACCCAAGTATTCCATCGGGCCTAATATCAGCTACGACGAAAACATGTCGCCTTCTGACGCCTTTCCAAGCAATCAAAAATTCAGCCTGTCCATAAATTTCAATTTTGTTACTGGAGGCACTGATTAGTTGGCTATCCACAGTGCTGAGTTTTGGCTTTCGATGACCAAGTGCTTCATACCGCCTCTTGCTGATAATAGAAACAGCAGCGCCTGTGTCGGCTAGCAAAGCGAGCTCCACTCCATTAACAAGACAATGCGTGTACAGTCCCGGTTCTTCGTTTAGGTAACGTACAGGATTGGGATTTCCTGTATTTCCTATCTTCTTAAGGTCTCCCTTTCGTTGGTCTATTTTTCTCCGCTGTTCGTTATCTTTGTTTAAAGGCCTGGTACATTCGCTTTGGTAATGACCCCAACCATTACAATCCCAACATTATACCCCTGATCGCCTTGCATCACGCTGCTTATACTCCGACTGGTACCAACGATCTAATCTCTTTTGATGTTCTTCAGTCAACTTCTTATTTTGTTCCATTAGTTTCTCTACTTTTGCTTCAAGCTGTTCAATCACAGTTTTATCTGTACTCTCCTCACACATGCCTGCAGACTCTTCAGAATCTCTACAAGCCTGCAGACTCTTCAGAATCTCTATTGTCTTCTGCTTTACACCAGCACGCAGAAAAGCCTCCCATTCGACCCCTACTCTGATGGCTTCTTGCAAACTGTTAGGTCGATGACGCCAAATTTCAAGTTTCAAATTTTCATCTTGTACCGCCCCTAAGAAATGATCTTTTGTTTGCAAGCCTATCGCGAATATCAGGTGGGCAACCTGGATATGCCAGCGAAACAAGTCTTTGTATAGTTTGGCCTAATTCAGGGAGCGTTTCCCCTCTTCTCCTGAAGCAGCTTCGGAGCGGTGCTTTGTAGTACTCGTCTTGGTTGCGAGGCGCAAAGCGAGCTTCCAAGGAAGCTTTCAACTTTTCAAATTCGACTTGACCGGGCTGGACCTGGAGATCTGTCAAGACTTGGAGGGCATCTTTCCTTAAACACGCAGCCAAGCGTAATCCCTTTTCAATTTCGCTCCAATCATTTATCATTGCACAGTGTTCGAAATGTGTCATATAGTCAAGGAAAGGTTGAGAACCATCGTAAGTGTCTGCCTTAACTGTTGCCTTAGTTCGAGTTAGAGCCAGAGAAGGCCTACATTCTGTTTTTCCAGTCTCGACTTCTTTGGTCTCCTGAGAGCCTGGCGTCTCTCTTCCATCTTTTATCTCACTGCGGCTCCTGACCGATCTTTCTCTTAACAAATGGTCCATGGTTGTGCCCAATTTTTCAAACTTCTCCGTAATGAGGGTATCTATCGTCTCGAGCAAACTATCAGTAGGCGAACTAATCGCACTCTTGGATACTGGATACGTGTTTCGATTATAACTGTCCGACTTCACGTTCTCAGGCCCACCATCCTTTATAGTTCCGAACCTCAAATCATCAGACCTGGCACCCAATAAACGTGCATTGCCATCATATTTATCGGCCTCGCACGGAGTCGAGGTCATAAGGAACTGGACATCACTGTCTACGTCCACGAGTTTTCTCTGCCTCACATCAATAGGCGACAATGGCGACAAGAGTCGCCAACGAACAGACTGTGGTAAAGGCGTATCAATTAAAGAGGTATGTGTACCACTGCCTGTAGCCATTATAATTATTTATACAAATTCCCCTTCAGTATTCCCTGTTTGCCTGTACTTGGTAAGAAACTGCTACCAATTGCTACTCAAATCGGGAGCAAACAGATGTAAATTTGTTGTTGTTGTTATTGTTGTTGTTATTGTTGTTGTTAATAAATAAGGTTTGTTTATCAATGGTCGCTATTCACAATTACTCAGACCAATGTATGAAGTTTTCAGCTTGCTGGGAGCGGAGCCGCTCTGTCAAAACCGAATTTATGGAATTTTAATAAAATAAAAATAGAGTGAAATGAACGATTATCTTGGTCAAATCTGTGTGTGTCTAATTTATGCTATTCTAAGGGGGGGGGGGGCATTGTCAAACACGTTCTTTATTACTGGTTCTTCTTTTGTTCATTAAGAATTCTACAACCAAATTCATAAATCTGGCATACAAAATATTTCATGGCCAATAATTCTGACATTTTCAGTTCATTCGAACTCAGTTTTTACAAATCGATCCTTTTGCCTCTCGATCTACCACGTGTAGAAAACAAATGTCACACGCTTTTTTACTGACCGACTTTTTTTTATTTTTTTATTTTTTTTTTTTTCCTTCCTGCGCCTTCTGTAGACACTCTTTCTGTCTCATCATTATATCAAATCCGGGATTAAGTATTCCTTCCTAACTGAACATATGCACTCAAATGATACATATATCGCAAGGACAAATAAACCTATCTACTTTCGCAGACTTAATGTCGCGAGACCAAAATAAAACATTTTAAAGGCGCTCTAACATTATTAATATTTATTTATTTATCTATTTTTTTTAATTTTTTTTATAGGACACGTCTTTCTTTCCAAACTGCGAAGGAATAGTCTGTATTAAACATGATAAAACCAAATCACTTACAACACTATGACAGAACTATTCAAAGATCCCACCGCTGCCACCAGAAATTTTCTTGTTACAAGCCAGGGGTCTTTGCTTGACCGAGCGGTGTCAAACCCTGGCGCGATTCCCGCTAGAAGTCATAAGTTTACCCCAAATTTCCAAAGACTTCTATACAACTTCAGTTGTAAGTTAGAAAGCCCGACGTGTCCATTCTATACATAAATTTTACTCTAATCAATGTAAAACCACAGATTTCCCAACTTGCCAAATATCTATCAACCGCACGTTTGCATAGTTTCCCTTCATCAACTTTCCGTACCGTCAGCAGTTCACGCCGTAGAAACTCTACAAATATCCCCTACCACAGGGAACTGTTTTAACTACGCCACCTTAGGCCAGTCAATCCATGGTTCCAAGGCACATTACGCCAATACAACTACATCACATTTGCCACCATGGCGATATAAACGGTATCTGCAGAGTCCCTTCTTGTTTATTCCATTGTGTAATTTACAGGTTTCCTACCGTAAATACTGCCACTGCAGTCACAACACCAAGGCACACCACTAGATTTTATGAAGGACTACATTATGACAGGGACAGTCATGCGGTTTGAATCTAATTCGCTACTCACTGACCATGGCATCATGGAAACGCACTAACACTTTCTCTCCGTGATGTTTGCTCCTAATAATTGGCTAATTATTTCGGGCTACGGAATATTTCCATTGCACCGAATTCCAATAATCAAACAAGTAAAATCACACAAATCTAAGAATTCCTTAAACGGGGCGCTATAACCAAATGCGCATCTCCAAAACTTATTACAATATATATATATATATATATATATATATATATATATATATATATATATATATATATAAGAGGGCATAGTGTCTTTTCCAATATATAATTTTAAACTTCTTCCCTTTGCAGAAAGTTTAAGCGCAACGCTTTACACGAGGAATATAAACGTCCTCAAAATTCACCGTTTCTTCTATGTAGAACTGGGTTTACATCAGAGTGAACTTTTTGCTTGAGTATGATACAACATTTTATTCTTCAAAGCTATTTGCACAGGTTATTCTTTTCGTTCCAAATTACTTCTAAACTATGTTGCGCGAAAAGGTATTTAGGATTTGATTTAATGAAGTGTGAATGCACATTGGTAATTCTCTTGCAATGCTCTGAGTTTTACAGAAAAATAGACGGTTATTTCTGACCATTACGACAAAAATGTGAAATCTTGCACTAAATCAGTATTCTCCTTTTGGTTGTCCTACTAAGACACAAACTCTAGGAAAGCTGACACCAAGTTTCATTATGAGAGAATGACACTATACATTTGGAAAGCGACCTAGGTTGAGAAATCGTTGTAACCAACGTATATCCCAGAAATATAACACTACAACATACAAACTGCCTCTAGAAGGCGAGATTTGTAACTCTTCAGCATAATTTGATCTAAATATTAATAGGCTAACTGTAAATGCGACTAAGCCCGGATTAAGTACTTACGATTCTGTTCATCAAATTAGAAGACAAAGATCAGTTAGGTTTTCTTAAAAAGTAGGGCTTCGAAAGACCGCCTAAAATATAACTAGCGAAAATTCAAAACTTGTAAAAAAAATATACAAGAGCAAATTAATTACAACAAGAAATAAATAACCACGGTAGATATAGTTATGGAAAATAAAAGTAGACTTTATATTAGGAAGGATGTAAATTCCCTATACAGATACAATCATGATAGGCCAAGACTAATAATTTGTCATTTACTCTACTTTGCGTAATTCTTACTAAGAAAACTGCAGATCAAGCGATTGAGCCTAAATATTAACAGCTTAGTTACTGATTGAATATACTTACATGCAATGGCAACAAATCCTTAAAATGTAGTTTCTCCAAATCTATTACACATCATTAATTATGCAATAATACTAAGGATTGTAGTTGTAAAAAGGTGTTGAGATGATGTTGGCATTGCTGGACTAGCCCAAATTTTGTTATGTCATTATATTTTACCACTACCTTATTTTTAGTACCCCATGTCTCGAGGACCCTCTGAAAAAATCTACAGAGCAAGTGACGGATCTAAGATATCAGTGTGCAGTTGATTTACTACTATCGAATTTTCTTTGCAACGCAACTGCTGGTGTTCCTAGACGTTGGGGTATTGTTGTATCAAAGGATTCTAAAGCTATAGGTGATATTTAGTTTTCGTACTCTAGGGAGATTCGAACCCAGGTCAGTGGGTAAAAGGCACCCATCTCCTTGCTTGCACACACCAGTCCATATTACATCACGACTAAGCACAACTCACCAAAAAATGATGCAACTGAGTTGTGATGGATTATGGACTGGTGTGTGCAGGCAAGGCGATGGGTGCAGTTTGCCCGCGGACCTGGGTTCGAATCTCCGTAGAGTACGAATTAAAAATTCTCTAACCTGTGTGATTGTAATATTTTTATTAAACATTAATTCTGCCTACTATTATCAAACATTCTTTTATAGAATCCAGGGATAGCACTTTCCGTTCTGTCTGGTGTATGCATATATATATATATATATATATATATATATATATATATATATATATATATATATATATATATATATATATATATGTATATATAATAACTTTCACAATACAATCTAAATATTCATTCTCTCAAACAGATGCCTGCGATTCAGTTTTGTGAATAAAACATAGTTCTTTGATTCACCGCAGTCATTAAACTACACTGAAATGAAAAACTAATTTCGCTTTACATTTTATCCACACAAAACATTTTTTTACACACGGCTAAGAAAAACAAGGAAAAGAATGACAATATTCTAAAATTTTAATTTCAGTATACAATCATTAGAGCAGCTCACCAATCAAGTATTGAGCCCGTTTTTCTTTTCAATTTCCCAATAGGCCGGATATTTTGAAATATTTGTATGTTGCTGCGGTAAACAGTCTTTGTAAAAAGATGTTGCATAAAAAATCATGCTTTTACTTCACTGAAATAGGAATAATAATAATAATAATAATAATAATAATAATTCATGTCATCGATGCTCTCGTGTTTTGAGTATTAAATATGGCTTTGATGAAAAAAAAATCTGAAGGTATAGCTTAAATGATGTTCCGAAAGTTTGGAATGCTTTGAAGAGGTTTTAACCATATTCGTTTTGGGGGCATTTTTCTACAGGTAAATGCTATAAGTGGATTTAACGTTTTCAACACGTTTAGTGTTTCTTAGTATAGAATCAGCAACTTATCTTCAACACAACATAACTGATTACGAAGATAATTTGAGGGTACCTACATAATCTATTCTAGATGACCCATTCAGAGAAAATTCTTCAGATTTTCAAACAAACTGCCGAGTGGTCAAAAGCGCTCACCGTTACGGATCACTGCCATCTCACTTCTGTCTGCGTGGGTTTGAGTCTCAGGCTCGGCTAGCGTGGGTACGTGAGAAAGCTTCCCAGTAGCTTCTCGTGGGTCGGTGGTTCTTCCCGGGGTTTTCCAGGGTTCTTCCGTCAGTAGCTATACTGGCTGCCATGTATCTTGTGCTGAAAAATGGCGTTAAACCCTACAACAATAACAACAACAGCAACAAGATTGGTACAATATAAAAGTTGGAGAGATATAAAGGAATTGGATGATCATCCACCATATCGAGTTACGTCCGATGAATGGAAACCCACTAATTCGTGTCGTGGGTAAATTGATACATAACATTGATTCTTGATATTCAAATTCATATAAGAATTATAGAACGCGGACACTTCTCACTCACTTATCAAATTTTAACATATCGCAACACGCAATAGTCACCTTGCATTTGCTTAGAAGATATGAACTGTTGATAGTTGAAAAGTCTAGATATTATGCATAAACTATTTTTCTTTCAGTCAAAGTGACCGTGACCTCTGTTCTTCAGACCCCGATATCAATAAGGTTATTCTATTCCACGTAGGCAATAGATCAGCAAACTTTAGTGTAATCTTGTGACGACACCTTTTTATACATTCAGTTATATTGACCTTGACCTTTGAAGTCTACTCCAAAATCTAAATATTTCATCATTGCTCAATTAATTTCGATAACGGCGAAACTCAGGTTATTCTGCTGAAACTGGTGTATTCTCTGAGTCAAAATGACCCTGACCTTTGACCTTTTCGTCTTAAAATCAACATGTTTCTTCGTCTCTTAAGACCAGTTTACCCAATAAGATTGTTGTCTGTACATGCTGGAGAACTCGGTTATATGGAAGAACTAATTTTTCGTTTATCCGTCACAATGACCTTGAACTTTGTCCTTTTGAAACTGAAAACATTAGTGTTCTTCCTAAAGCAAAACGCATGTCATATCCGTGGTAACATGGAAGTTCTTGTGCAGGGAGCTACATTGTAACATAATACGCTCTGTCGTACTCCTGGCGTATAAGAAATTATGTCTCCAACACATAAAGCCATCGTCCACAGGATTGAAGTATCTCGAATACTCATGAAAAAGGATTTTAAAAAATGATATTCTTATCGAATTGTATTTTGGACTTGACCTTGTTCAAACTCAATTTTATTTTGTACCTGACCTGAATCGTTGATTATGGTTTTATAAGCAATATGTTTACCTGAATCTGAGTCCAGAACATTGGAATTTCCCAATGAAATGCCGGATCTACCTGTTGTTTACCATATTTTATATTATAATTTTAGTAATAGGCCTTCTAATTATAATTAAGACTTTATCTTGTAAACATTTGGAACCTTTCAGAATGAAATTTTCAATTAGGTAATAGTTTGTTTTAGTAAATGCATATTGTGACCTGATGTCAAGTAGAGGACTATATAATCCTGGTTATCTAAAAATCATTCATTCGTGCTCTAAGATCTGCGTGGAATCATTTGTATTATTGTTGTGTCCAGTATTTTATTTGGGCTGGGATTTTTTTAATTCATCTTATCTAATTCAAGTTATAATTCTCTGGAAATTCAAAGTGCTCAAAAACAATATTCTAGGAAATACAGATTATAATTTTTGTGAAATTCAAATAGTGATATGTTCTCGGATTGCATTATTTTGATTCAATAAAAGAATCTTGGTACATCACAACCACACGGGCCATCTTATGCACACGACACATCCAGCGTTGGATTTTTTGGAATACCACTAAACTTTATGCAGAACATTACTCATTAAGACTTGTGTTAGAAATTCTAGGATTATTTAGGATTTAATTCGCAATACCGTAAGTAATTGTATACATTTTCACTTTTGTTTTCTCGCGAAATAAATTATTTATTGAGTTTTACAAACCTGGATGGTTTTCGTTCTTTTCTATACTTAGAGTGCATATGTTCTTTCAGCTCCAAATTTCTCTCAATCATTGAAATTGTCTGTTGATGGAAATTATGTTGGCGTTGGTGGAGTATTGATTCAAGAATACAATAAAGGTGCAGATCATCCGGTTTGCTACTTTTGTGTGTGATATGTGTGTGATTTGGATTTTTAAAGTTGCTTTAACAATTTTCATGTCATATCGCTATGAGGCTGCGGTGAGGTAGTTTATATTGATGTCTAGCACTGGGGCATCATGCCGCAGACAATTAGCATCATGACTCACCCAGCCACATTATCCAGACACCAGGCCGACCAGTCCTAACACTAACCTCTTAATGCTGAGCGCCAAGCGAGGCAGCTGCTATTTTTATAAGACTTTGGTATGACTCGCTCGGGGTTCGAACCCGTGACCTACCTCATCCGATGTGAACACTCTAACCACTAAGGTTACTTTTGTAGGAAATGTAATAAACAACAGAGAAATTATTCCACAATCGGGAAGAAATATCTGGTTTTGATACTGATTTTGCAACACTTTGAGGTGTGTTTCAGTTCAGATCCTTAGCAGAATATTGTATTCAGTGATCAAAACCCCCTTTAAGACCAAAACGTCGCAATAATATACATAGTGAGAGACAGAGATAGAGACAAAAATACAAATATTGGTGACTTTATTCTTTCATTGTCACAATATTCTAACGTGGGAATAGAGCTGAAAAGAAGATGGGTGTCACTTTGAGACAAGAATCATCAATTGTTTAAACAAATTACCTGCATCAATTTGTTTTCTTAAAGCATCTCTCACAAGAATGGAACATTTGACAGGAACACAAAAGGGACCCGATTATGTAAGCTTTGTAATAGGACAAGATGGGGATTTTGCAGACAGTTGAGAGCGTTTCTGTAATGGCTATCTAAAACCAAGCACTGAATTCCGGTAAGTAGATACTTAGTAAAAGCAATGACGTATTTTTCATCCTTGAGAATGCAAAAAGTTTTGTATTATATCTCACTTTTTCTCCATTAACTTCATATTGTCAGAATCGTGCGGCATTTTTCCACACTGCACTGCCTCATACTGCACTACATGTGTGTCTAAAAATAGTATCGTGCATTGGGACTACATTTGGCTCTAGGTAAATAATGTACGCTCAAGTTTCCGACGCTGGAGCATTTTATTTATTAGATTTTCTGTAGATGACCTAAACAAGGTCTTTGGTTAATTGAAAAGTAGGTTGATATCGTTGGCGATGTGAATGACTTCATTGGGTCATAAAATAAACTTAAAACCAAGTAAACCACTGAACTTGATATCTGCAATGGCCATAACAAATATGAGTCACAGTGTTGAAAATATCATTATAATAATTCAAGCAGTTAGTTAAAAAAATTTCATATTTATTCGCAAATCGAATTGTTCAGATAATGAGCCGTTCTCTAAAGGGTCTATAAAAATAGAAAACATTATAAGACCAAGGCATATCCCGTCTCCCGCGTAAGTTCCATTTTATAAGTCGATCCAAACACAATATTCGAAACAAATGCAACTGAAGAAGGCGGGTTTGGTAAAAAAAAAAAAAAAACCACGAACCTCGGAGCTAATAAGCGAAAACGACGAAGAATCCTTATTTGCGCTGGAGATAAACGTTGTCACCGCAACTGCTTTGCACGTCTCCGCGTTTTACTTTTAAAAAAAAATGTTTCGATTTATGGTAGCGATAAAAGTTATACAGGTCATGTAAATACCTGGGTTCTCTCCAGCAAAGAACATGCTTGTGACAGAGCACAAACGTATGTCATCTTAGCTCGTAATAACACTGGCAATAAATATATTTACCTTTCTGTATCTTGAATTTCCTCAGAATGTACATTCTAAGTTATTTCCGCTAATCAGAATTACATGGGTTCAAAACATTGATCCACACCACATAGTTGTAATTTGTAATTTCGACTACATTTCCAACAGAAATAAATTCTCAAAATGCACTAAAAAATTAAATGAATGTGATATTCCCCAGCAAACAATATTTAATAGTGGGTATTTGGTTCGAGCTTCAATTAAAATAATTCACACTTTCCAATTTTATGATTCCAAACTATTAATGACAGAACAGAATAGAACTAAATCTGCAGCTGAATCAAGGCCAATGCCTCCAGTCATATGTAAATCGTTCGAAATTGACACAGAAAATAAATTCAGCCCATCGCAACGAGCAAAGCAGAATTAAGTTAGATCGATGGAAAAACAAAATCCTTCATTCAGAACAATCTCAAAAAGTTGTTTCTAAGCACAATAGCTAACAATCTGAATCTATATTGCAATTTCAGGGCATTCTATATAGAAGGTGCACTGTCATTTGTCTATTAAAAGTTCCTTACTGTCTTATATTAATCTTCTTCTTTTGCAATTTGTCAAGCTAAATTTCAGCATTATATTAATTTGCTAACGTGCATTCTTAAAAATTATAAATAAATAAGGAATTGAACAAAATGAAATGTTCTGAATTTGTTGTTTCGTTTAATATTGTTTACCAAAATTCTCTCTTCTGATTCTGATGTAATTTATCTACCGACATCTTTCTAATAACAAGATTGAGTCACGAATTTTCAATTTGTAATATGTTAGCTTATTATAATTTTACACAAAATTTATCGATGATTTTATCTTAGTTTGTGTCCTATAATGCACTAATATAATTGCATGCTTTTGTATATAACAGAGTTCGCGTCTATGTCTGCACCTCCGAAGGTTGCACAGAAAATATGTGGTCCCCTCCTATGAGAACAGGTATTATCCTAACAAGTAAATGTCACAAGAAATTAATAGTCTAAGCCACGCCGTTATTGAGCATTTTAAGTTTTGTAATATCAACTATAGGCATAGTAAGCTTTATCTATCTACGACTGGTTCAAGTTTAGTGGTTCTTTAAATGAAAATGAAAGAGGAATAAAAATATTGAAATTCTCGGAAATATCTAATACATTTATGCTTAATTAAAATATGCATACCTTTAAACAGATGCTCACAGTAAACTAGAGAGCCTGCCTATCTTCACCTTGTAAACTGATTCGTATGTACACTGTACAAGTATCTTTCAAAAGTTGTTATATGAGCGACATTTATTTTTGAATTTGTTTTCTTTTGTTTTGCATTTGTTTGTTTTCGGGGGGGGGGGGTGTTCTTCATGCAGCATTATAATTACTTCTACATTTCATCTGTTTCTTTCCAGGCAAAAATTTTACAGACGTGACTATTCCAGTGTCAGTAATTTTATTAGTGTTTTAGCTATTGATGGCAGTGATCATCGTGATTTTGGAAACCAGGAGGATGCTGTAAGCTCAGGTTTACTTTGAGACATAAACCATTTCGTAGTCCAACTATCCCAAGCGGACATTTTTCCTCATTTCTTTTAACACTGAGAAGTTTCAAAGATCGTATGAACAATGCATCAAGAAATGTAATTACTTTGTTTTTCGTGTAGTGTGTACTTTTTATTATTCATCCTTAAGAAGAAACACGAGAATGAGTTTAGAATTAAAACAAATACATCATTTGCATAAGAAAGATTCTTTTCGGAGCTGTACTGTACTCCTAACGTTGGTCAATAAAACTTGAAGGATTTGTTCGAGAAAGTAACAAATAAGAAGTGCAGAAAATTTAAACATTTCTTTACCACCAAACACGACAATGATATAAACAAATATGTAATATGCATTCTGAACTATAGCCTTGTTTAATCAAATTAAATTTTCTGTATAACTAGGTCCTTTAAAGTCTACAAATAGAAGATCCAGAGACCAGTAAGCATCAAAATCCTTTCGATATGAGAGAGATCAAAATGAAAATACAAAGGCATGGAATTTCAAGTAAATCTCAGCAATAATATCGAAGGAACGGATTACTGGAACTAATTGATGTATTATTGACCAATGCATTTATTGGATGACTCATTCATTCATTCACTGATTGAACATCATCTAATCACAAGAAAGTATACATTTGGATTGTGCAAATGGAATTGAATGATTTGACCAGAGACAAGTCACAACGGCCGACTCGGTCTGGACATGGATCAGATTCGCACCCCATTCAGTAGCACGGAACGACAAGCAAACCTCTCACCCCCAAATGGACACGAAAAATTTAATTTTATATTGAGTTGAAGGCTGATTTGTTGGAACTATTACATCGGAATATCCTTAAACGGCAAAGAAAATAACATATTGCGTGTATTTCCACTGCAGAGGGACTAAGTGATACGCATTTATATCAAATGGTCCAAAACACTTTCTATATGTTCAGAGGTTTGACAATAACAGTATAAAATAAATTACAAAGCAAACTGCAAATTCCACGAAATTTAAGTGAAATAAAGATTACGTTCGAATGATACCTACAGACGAATGATTTATTGTGCATCGAGCCAGCAAATTACTAAGTTGTTGATTTTCTACTGGTTTGTCATTAAAGATTATGTTTTATAGATGTTCGCCTTTCTTTGTCGCTCCAGAAACATCAAAAGTCAAAACGATGAAATAGAATAGTATTGTTTATTCAGTACTAAACTGTCAGAGATCGTAATTGCTATTTTAGTAAGAAGATAATTTGTGGCTCCTTTGCATTGTTATTATTATACGCGTCAAATCTAATAATGTTTCGTACAAATTGTCTCCGACTGTTCAGTCACCAAATCTAATACAGCTTTGCACGACATGAACGATTTTTAGCTGGCAATTTGCTTTAATTTCCTACAATACACTGCATATTTGCTTCCTGAATTGGAAATGAATTCTTTGCATATAAATGATCGTTTTCATGTCATGTGTATTATCAATCATTCACATAGTTGTAAGAATAATAATATTTTAAGATCAACTTCATTTTAACTTTTGCTATATTAGATCTTAGTAGCAGATTAATTAGGATTTCTACCAAAATGTGAAAGAAGGAAACTGGAAATAAATAAAGAAATACAACTTGTATTATATGTTAACCATCACTTATTTTCACTTTCTTGCAGGTTAGAAACTTATTTACTAGTATTTGATGTTTACTTTCCTGTTTTAACACGAACGATCCATTGTTTAAAATGCTTAAAAATTGATTATGAAGAAATGTAAATAGCAGTCTACAGATATTATATCATTTCCCTATAGTTTCTTCATTAATTCAGCTGAAATGTGCTAACACAAAACAAGTCTTGCAGACCTATAAAACTGTCTGAAATAAAGACGCATCTTGAAATGATTCATACCTGCTCAGTCGTGGGTTTCTCATCGGAATATAATGTAAGTAGAAATGTTGTTTGTGTTAGGTTGATATGTGCTTGAATTTCATTTAATTTGTTAATTTATTCTTAAGTTCTTAAGGAGAGATGGTTTTGTTGGGGTACATTGTAAAGAAGTATACATGTAACTACACATATAATAATTCAATATTTATTAAAATGTTAATGTAGAATTCTCTCAAATGCCAACTTACGTTGCTATATTTTTGAATCCACTCTAATTGTTTAATCTTCATTATATTATCGCAATAGCCCAAATATAATAATGTTAAATCGAAATGTAAATGTTTTAGTTGCATGCGACGCAAGAGAAAATTTGGACAATTAATTTATTATATCTATAATTTTTACCATTGACGTCATCACTGGGTTTGACAAAGTAAAAGTAAGCATTTGTTTATTTTAGGAGATATTATAATTTGTAGTTATCCCAGTCTGTAAATAGCATTACTTTTATTTTGGGACAAGTGTGTGTTATGAAGTGCATCATTGATATAATTGTTTTGACGTGTTGCAACTTAATTTCTATTTCATTTAATTCAGTAACTACATACATTTATAGATTAATACAATAATGTAGATAAAGTACAAGTATGTTATGATTTCACCAACTGGAAACATGGATTGTTGCCATATTCTAAGGTTATAGCTAGAAAAGGGTACACAATATCGTAGTCGCTGCTTTAGGCTAATTTGGAGTCCAATATGACCCAGTTGGATCTTGCACTAGTCATGAAAGGATAGGTATGGAGAGAGGGAATACATAATAATTCTTAATTACTAGACTAAAAAGCACGACTTGTACCTTTTAAAACTTACGTGGCAATATTCTCCTGAACTCGATGTAATATGCCTATTCGATATTACACACACAAGCAAATACCGCGCACACACATGCTCTCTTTCATATAATGGAGGCAGTTTCTCTGTTATTAGTGAGCTCTAATCACGTTCGATGAAAACTGATTTGCAGTTTCTCCATTTAAACAAAACATTGTAGATTTTAAACGTAAAGACCGTATCAAATAATCCAGATTTTTTAACTATTAACTCTCTGTTTTCATCCAAATATTTGTCAAACATATGTCTTTCTTATGACTCTGTTGCTCAACGAGATCGAGCCCAATCACTCAACTGAGATAGCAGAGTCTGAAGCTTGCAGATCCAAGAACCGATACAAAAACATCCTCCCATGTGAGTGCTTTTATTTTTGCATGATTGAGGTAGTAATTTTACCTTGTTTTTGATTTGAAAATTTTATTTTCTTATGTCTGCGGTTTGATTTTGAATGTCAACTTCTTGATATTTCTATCTTTTCTTCAACGTTTTGGGGTTTTAAAACAGGTATGTTTCCTAAGTTTTATTGATAATTTTGACAATCAGATTTGTACAGAAAGATGGTGGTTACGCTAATTTGGACAACTGGTTCTTTCACAACATCTGTCCAGAAATATTTGTATAATTTGTATTACTTTGGAATCACGAATTCACAGTCGAATGCGGAAACTTTTAATAAGTTTTAAAACTTTCAATTGTATGGACCTTCACTATAAGAAGCATTTTACTATCAAAACTCATAACCTTCCATTGGGCTGTCTCTGAATCATATATTGTTGAATATAGCTATAGATCTTGGGTGCTCCTCGTATTGTACAAATTAGAATGCGAGCTAAATTGAACGCAATAAAGCATGCCACAAAATGATGTTTTTATTAATGTGTTGTAATTTGGAAGACATGATCAGATGAAATAGGCTAAGCAACATGCCCTTGCACAATGTAGTGTAATAGTTGGTGGTGGCGACGTTATTGTCATACACTATCCTGAAAATGACAAGGTTCATCCATGCTAGATTGAGTAACATGGATTTGAAGTTCCTTTGTCATGAATAACAGATGTATTCTTTCGTCAGTATTTGTACGCTGCGAACAGCATATATTTAATTGTAAGCTTCCATTATAACACAAATTACAAAGAGTCTAAAACGTTTTTCAAAAATTTAAAATTTGTTTGCTGTTAATCTCTATTGTTAGGTTTTACTAATGTGGATTCGTTTGTATTCGTAATGTGGTACCAATTTTATTGTTGTAATGTTCTTACATGAACGATTATACAGATCAATTATTAGATGATCCAAGTGTGGAAACAATGAGACCAATAGTACCTAACACAGACATATGCATGAATTGACGTACTATATATGTAGGAGACAAAGAAACATTCTGCACAAATAAAAGAATCAAGAATGTGGACCTTGTATTTCACCTGAAAGTTCTCTCAAAATCTGTTTTTCTTTAGTTCTCTCTGCTATGTTTCCAGTTGCTTCAGCGGTTTGCTCTAATATGGGAAGAAGACCTTTGGTAGCCTCTGTAACCGGTTTAAATAACTGTTCTGTTTCTTCGGCAAATTCGTCCTGTGTTTGTTGACGTTCTTGTAATTTTTGCTTGACAATATCACGAACAGGGATGTACTTTTTAATTCACTCTAGTCGCTGTCGAGCTGATTTAGCTGTATGAGATTCCATTATTGGTATAATACTGATTTAATTAAGTCAAACCCACACAGCAGCAGAGAGGTTGAACGACAACGAATGCGTGTGCGCGTCGCAAACCAACACGCCTAAAATTTGAAAAAATAAATACGTCAGTGGGGAGTAACAAAAACGAGCTAACCCACACGATTTCGTTATTGCGGTCTGTTTCCCGCTCGTATGGAAATGTGCTCGGCTAGAGACTTCGGTTTGACGTTGTTGACTTTTGTTCTCAGCCTTTATAGGAACCTTTATTTTTGCGATCGGACCCTCCTAACCTTTGTAGGGTTCAGCTTCTCTGCTGCTCCACCACTGTCTTTAGAACCTTGTATGTGCTTGTTTTAAATTTAACACAATTAATGGAACCAAGCAAAATCCTTGGCGGAGTTTAGACAACTAAACTGTGCTAATGTGTTCTCGAGCATGCATTTCTTTCGGTACATTAATTCACACGCTTTAGCAGTGTGATAACCTTCCTTCAGTCATCGATATCTCCGTGGTCCATTTCTACCTCAGAGTCAAAAGAGTCTGAATAGTGAAGTTGGTACCAGGTGTAGAAAGCTTTGGTTGTCCTGTTTGCATTCTGACGGGATCGCAATTATGAATATCTGTTAAATGTGGAAGCACGATTTGTTGATTAGCTTCAGTATTAAAAGCTTGTGAAAAATAGACTTTTACTAATTCTGTCATTTCAGACACTGTACACATTCTAGCTAAAAGAATGGCTAAATAACTAAAGGAATCCTTTAATCGTACTCGTCCTATTTTGATGCAAAGGATCTTAGCCCCGTTCATTATGACAGCTGAAAATTGTTTTCCCTGTTCTGAGCAATGATTCAGAGGAAATGTTCGCAATGACTGGTATATTGATCACAGCGTCAGTAACGATGGACATCCTCTTCTCTCCAACTGTCGTCGGTGTGGTCTCAAATCTATTCTGCAAAATCAGCATGAGAAGGCGATAATTCAATAATTTAAAGGACTTTTCTGTTGTAGAATTTATTTCCTGCGATGTTGTTCGTAGCACATGAAAATGACTAAGGTTCGTTTGCAAGTAGAGCATAGAATTCTTTTTAGTCCTTCAGAAGGTACATGTGATGATTGTAATGGCCTCAGTCTTATCTTGTTGATAATAGAATGAATGTATTTTCCATATGGAATATCCTTTCCTCAAAACAGGATATCTCCACGACTGACTTGAGGGCATACTTTCAAAGTGTAAAGAAGATCCAACACGCCTTGAAGTTTCTGTACTTCAGGAACTCCACGCATTGTCTCGTTAGAAATCCATGTTTGCTGCAAAATAAATTGTGCTTGTCTTCGTTGTTGTGGTCTGTCCGATTTTCGAGTACAGGCCCATGATCATTTCCATTCCACTTTATCGTTTTTCACGGCATTACGCTAAATTTTGTCATGTATTGTAAACTTGAGAGTGCGTGTGTATCGGAAAGCGGCAAACATTCAATAGAATTTTGTTTGTTGACAATAAGGGAATGAGGAATTTTAAGTCATCGGTTCAAGTCAACTTTTTGACGTAGACATTTTCAACTCGGCAAATTGGCAAGACATTATCAGAGGCATACAGAGAAAATATATGACTGAGTTAAATTATATTTGAATCAATATTAATCATGAAAAGATCCCAGCAGTTTAAGGAGAATTCAGAATGGAGCGAGAACGACATTCTTTCTTAGTAACATCAGTCTCCAAACCTTCCTACTTTGTATGCACTGAAAATGTAATCCAAAGAAACCTGTTCATAACTTTTGAATTACATATCGTCTCAAAACCCATAACAAAACATATCTTTACAATAAAGTGATCCTATTGGCTAACACTCCTTGATGCCATTACAAACAAGTCTGTCTCACAGTAACTTGGACCATCTGTCAATAAAAAAGCGATTTGACATTAGGGTCCTCTCATTTATCAAGCTATTGACAGGATTGGATTTATGATCAATGGCAATTACATTATGTGAAATACAATGAGGTTTAGGATCTAATACTTTGTGAAAACCTTAGGTATACGCTTTGGAAGGATTATAATGTGTTGACGAAATATTCAATCTTGTAAGAGATTTTGCGAATAGAAAGGACTTTTACCTAGAGGTGTGAATTTTTACATTTCGATGTGTGTTCTTGGCACATCATATTTTTGACAATTGTATCTGTTCTTGCTTTAAGATACCTCATACAAATTGGCCGTAGTCAAACTGATTACATGAAACAGAAATCTATGTGACATAAATTTGTACTTTTTCAAAAAATCTCTGACAACCACCCATATCTGGAGTCAGATCGTTCACGTCTCTCATAGATATCATGAATAATAATAATAATAACAATAATAATAATAATAATAAATTTTGTATGGTCTCTTCAGTAAGTCTCCTTGTTCAGGATGGATATTAAATGAACTGGGTACTGGATAATAGATAGATGTGCTTTAACACACTCTCTCTCTCTCTCTCTCTCTCTCTCTCTCTCTCTCTCTCTCTCTCTGCATTTCAGCATTTCATACTGTCGCAGGGGACTGGGCACCCTGTGATTTTTCATTGCCTTAGTGTTCGGTATAGGTGTGGATTCGCAAACGTTAGTAAGAAGATTGGATCGTACGAAAAGCATGTTCGCCACGCACAAGCTAACTAATATACTTTCCTGGTGGGGACACTGATGTACGTTGGCAGTAGACGTAAATCTTGGGTGAACTGCGGGCTGTTTAGTCTGTCTTTAAGGGAAGAAATGCATTTCTTCACATCTTGACGTATGTTTGAATGTCAACGGGACTATAACCATTGTGTGGAAAAAGGAATGTCAAGCAGAGATTCAATGATCCTGCTGCATTAAACCATATTTTTGAGCAGCGAGAGATCAATGCCAGATCTCTCGATATGTATCAACGTAATCGTGTGTGTGTGTGTGTGTGTGTGTGTGTGTGTGTGTGTGTGTGTGTGTGTGTGTTACTAAATTAACTGTTCACCAAGATTGGCTGATATTCTTAGCGCGGATCCACATAGGGCATCATTAACTCTAGGACAATAGACCTACTAGCCTTGCTTCCTTTGATTTTGGCAAGGTAAATCCAGGTTGTCAATTACCCCTGTTTTGTACACATGTCAGCAGAAGAATGGCTGATGCGTTAGTCACAAACTGCCGCATTCCTCTATGTTGTCAGTCTGTCATTTATTGACCGTTAAATTCATTCTGGACACCAATATCAGAGACCCACTTTGTTATCATTAGCAGTAGTATATAGAGAACATAGTTGTATGTACAGCATCTATTTTTAGCATGCAAAAATCATCTTCACACCAATGTCAACAGAGCGGTGAACACCTATGAGAAGTCCAAAGTGTGCAATTTATGTAAAGTCGCCATTCATACGCGCGCTAGACACTCATCGAGGCTTTGACGTCACCCGCGATTCGATGCAAGGTTGGTGATAATTTCTGTGATTCTTGTTCTGACAGATAAGTCTGTCGAAACACTGTGTTTATAAGCATTCAGTGGCATCTATGTGGTAACCCAGTCGTTCGCTAGTGTGCATATACGTAGCTTCCAGGCATGCTTTTGTTTTACTGTTAACAAATTCAAGGCACATATTTTGTCATTTTAATTACGATTGTCCTTTCCACATATTCTTAATATATCATTACTTGTGTGGCATACGTATATGGATGTAGATGTTTCTGCTACTACTGCTACCAACATAACCTGTGACGCATTCACTTCATGTTCATTATGGAAGTTCGTTGATATCTTGCTGTTACTTAGATGTGAGTGTATATATTTGAGTTGTAGACAAAGTAGTTCGACAAAGAGATGCTTTGGTCTGAACGGAAATGGGCAAATGTGTAATAGTAAAAGCCATATTAAGCAATAGCTTTTATATGTTAATATATATCATTCATAGTCCTTCTTATTGTTGGTAGAGTACCTCTGGAAATAAATGTTCTTGTGAATTGTCACATTCATCTTTGCATTATTATTGTGTATCGGAATGGTTTGTTTCATCCCCAAACATTAATATTCCGATCATTACCTAGGGATAGCTGTTCAGAGTTATGCTCTCTCTCTCTCTCTCTCTCTCTCTCTCTCTCTCTCTCTCTCTCTCTCTCTCACACACACACACACACACACACACACACACACACACACAATAACAAATACACACGTGCTAGAGTTTTCTGTTTTTCGATAATTGTAAAGCCAGGTCACCGCAAATTGTGACAAGTTTTTGTATTAAGGTTCATTATATATTTTAAGCAATGTTCATGCCTGTAAATGGAATAGTGACAAACACCGCTGTTGTGATATTTACTGGTGGCAAAGCCCCTGTAAACGTCACTAACTGTGCCTTCAGCAATGAGGGTGATCCCGTCCTTTTTATTCTCCGCTAACAAATAAACTGAATAAAATTTCCAACTTTCAGTACTTTCTTTACCTGAATGACGACATCCATTCATTTTGATCCAAATAAAGGCCGACATACTACAGAAGAGACATTGCGGAGTCGATCAACGTTAGGGACAAAAATATTTTTCTGTATTATTAGAGGAGACAGTCGAGTTTAGCTTCAGTTGCATATATAAACTAAAGTTAACTTGACGAATGTTTTGATTGGTATTAATAATCATTAGACACAATAATTCATTGAGAAGTGGTTTAATTAACATTGATCTGTACATGCCTGTGGACCGTAAAATAATATATGCGACAGCTTAAGATGGCAGGTCTGTCTCTAACCTCAAGAAAACACCGTTGATAAGAACCATCATGGGCTCCACTATTTCCTTCTGTAAATTATGGTCTTTATATTGTGATGACCAGGTTGAGATATACGTGTCAATTTTGTGATCGTTGAAGTCTACGTATGATCGGTTTTGACAACTAAATTGTATTTAATTCAATAATGAGCGATGAAACAACAGTCCCGTTTAATTACGCACAACACGGCAAGCTAGGGAACGACTTGAAACATTAAAACGATATATATCTGCCAGAGACGTAGTCAAATAATTACACGAACTGCAGCAAGCAAAGGAGATCTTACTGCGGGTTTCAAACATGTTTTGATCCACTTATTAAGTCAAATAAAGCAATCGTTGCTGCAACAGTGGCAACACAAGAAACTCTTCATACACTCCCACCACAAGTCAATGAAGCTCTTGACTCAGTTGATCAAATTTGTTATGAAATCAAGCATATTGTAGATATCGTTAACGACACTCCAAACTACAACTAGTAAACAGGTATTTTAACCAAAAAGGCGATATTCAGGTTAAGAACAATCCAGTTGCAGTTGCTGTGGATGGAAATAAAACATTTTCTCGTACCAAAGTATCATAATATTAGTGTTAGAGTGGAGTAATGGGTAGACTACGTATATTGAGAATACAATAAAATTACACAGATCAGAGAAAAAGTCAACAACGAACAATATGAAAATTTTATCAGTGAAATCAGAAAAGCACTGGGTGAACAATTATTCACACCACCAGAAAAACAAAGTTTCTCAAGAAAAGAGACAACCATCACCACCTTCGACCTACGTAAAAACACAAAACAGGTAGCGGTTTAATACGCGGTACGTATGTTTGTATCATCATGGGTTGATCGACGTTGATCGGCTAGAAATTCTTATGGACGGTTTTCGAGCTAGTAATAATTCTCAGAAAATTATCAGTGAAGCTGCGAGGATTTGTCAGGGATTATACACTGGTAACATAATGGACATACGTGTAAAGAGCACTCGTCAATTAATTAATCTATGACGTTTCTTACAACGACTAACTCAGTTGTTTACACACCAAAACTTAGATCGGCGACAGAAAAAGAATGATCATAGGTAATACTCAACGTGCCCCGGCAGAGGTCAGAGTAATGAATTCACGATTGCCTTTTTAAAGCGCTGTTTACTTCAATGGTCTTCGTGATGTTGTTTTATGTTTATTTATGAGAATTGCTCCTAAAAAAGCAGTTAGGTATGAAGGCGGTCAACGTTATTCAGGAAAAAGCAATTGGAACGGTTGGTGATACTGCTGAAAAGGAGAAATAGATTTGCACGATTAGTATCTAAAAACCCTCCACCAGTTAAACTAACAAGCACAGCAGCGACGCCAGCAAATGTTATTAAAATCACAACAACAGCTACGATCAGCGATTACGGGAATTAGTTGGTGAATAACTATTTACTTTCCCGTTGGCAAAAGACTAGCTGAACTAGAAACCCAAAATTTTGCAAAAAATTTAATTGCAGGCAGAGGGCTAAGCGATCGTAGTTTTAGACGAACAAAACAATAATAATAAAATGTTCAAACGTATATCAGATTCCGCATTGGACGTCCGCGTCCTCAACAACGAATCTGTACGTGATTATCAATATTATTCTTCTGACTCACGTGTCCCAAATGAACATGGGCGAATAGAGTTACAAGTTCAAGATACAAGCATATATTTCTTGCCCGCAGAGGCATTCAATGAAGTCGAAGGAACGCTCGCAAGAACATATCGTAATCTATACGCGGTTGGAGAACGAGGTGGGTTTGTTAACAATGGCTCCCTTTAACAGTGCGTGATACATAAATGATGAAAAGAAATTGAAGCGTGTCTGGACAAGTTGGACGTTGAAACGACAATCCTCGATCTCGCGCGATCTTCAGAATAATTATTCACGTAATACGGGCCCGTCAATGATGGTCGCCAAAGGGCATAGTGTATAATCCTAACCACACACAATATCTTCGTCAAAGTCCTAAAAGCATCGGCGGAGTAAACGACGCCGACGTCAAAGATATAATCGTCAACTCCACCTCGGATTTTAACCTGGGATTTTCAGCATGTGGATTTTTTTGATCAAAATCATGTAGCAAGAGATTATCATCATTTAATGCCATTAATGGGTAGGCATCAAAACTTGGACACTGGATTACAAGTATATCAACGAGATTTTGCATGTTGTATCTAATTTATTACTTTTCGCTGGAGCATCTAAATTTATTCAGACAGTCCGTGTGGTTGACATGAGTATTTGAGCTCCTCTGGGAGCATAACCAGCTGGTGTTGCATCGTATAGATGTATTACTTTAATATTGTCGAACAAAGCACTTCTCGCTTGTTCTGGTGGACGAATGAAGGTCAATGACACCCAAGTAGAAAACGTGTATCCGGTACGTGTTCGCATTGCAATTGATTATACACGTAATAGAACAAAACAATGTCATACTCACACGTGAATGTCAACCTGACACATAGAGAAATTTAGAAACTTCAATAAGCAGCTAAAAATAAATGAGGTGTAACACTTTCACTGAAATCACCACAATCGGATGGTGGATCAAATAAACTAGCGTTGACTAAGCGGCAGTTAATTCACTTCAACGAATCTAAAAGCGGTAACACCGGAGTCAAGTTAACATTGTCCGTGTCGACGATAGTGAATTGTTTCAGCAACGGTGGAATATTTCCTTTTTGGCTGCACTTTCAGCGCTAATTTAAGCTGCAGCAGTCGCTGTTACAGAGGCGCGATTGAAACCGTCCCTGGAAAGGCACTGAAAAGGCGACCGGAAACGGAATAACAGGGGACAGTTAAAAGGAAGGATGCGTGCTTAGATTGACACCTAGACACATGCAACCGGGATCAATCCTCCGATCATATCTGGTTTAAATCAAGTAATGTCCAAATTTGATTTAATTAAAGAGATACATAAACGACAAATAAAAACACTTCAGAGGTTTTGGATACGTGTTGATTTACCTAATGAGCAAACAACATGGAAACAGGAATAATTAATCTTGATCGATAAAACCATCCCGGTACTCATTGGGTCCCATTCGCGTTTGACCCACGCAGCGTAATTTATTTTTATTTGTACAGAGTAGCATGTCCAAAAGAATTCTTAACATATGTCAGCAATCGTAGAGTAACCGCGATCGACACCGCCACATATATGATATCGGTCATATTAGCGACTGCGTCAACCTCGTTGGCATCGCTGAGTGCTACATATGTGTTTGTTCCTGCTATCCCGATCAGTGTGGTACTCGGCAGCGGCATCCTTGCTCACCATTGTCGCAAGAAAACTATCCAACCGCGCTATCAAAACACAAGATGAATAAACAAGAATCACCGCCATCGCGAGCAATTCGTACATTCTGTGACATGCACGATATCAGCAGAGCTGTCGGAAAGCAAGCTCGATGATGACGAATTCGAACATATCAGCGACGTTTACATTCGAGCCGGTGCTGCGATCAGCGGCATCATTGGAAGCACTGACAAGCTCGACGTCGTTGAAACATCGATTTGATCCAAGATGTAATCAATAATATGGCCGCAGAAATCGCGTCACGAATCGATAGTGTTGTTGCAACTATAACCTCGCCAACCACCACAATGATGTCCCTGGGTACGAACAAACCTGAATTTTTAAATTGAATTTCCAAACGCGATTATGGTTCCGAACGGTGTAAGTTAGAAATCGCGTTTGCACAATTGAGAGTTTATTACAGTTGGTCAAATAATCGTTCAGCGCCATCTGGATGTCTTCGTGACTGTAAGTCACTGGTGTTCTCTTACAAAACCAAACCTGACAGAACTCCAGACTAGAACGTGGTCGGGATGCTCATTGGCACATATGAAATCGAGAAGAGCAACTATAAATTTCAACGCAGAATTTTTACAAAATATAACTGGAAAGGAATATACGATTGCAATATCGCTGAACAAACCAACAATGAGAACCTCGATACAAATATCAACCTCCGATTATCAGTTTGACATCGGTCAATCGTTGATAAGAACTGTCCTGGGATGGACAAAGCCTGTTGATTTTCTCTTTGAAGAACCATGTGTATGAAAACTTGTTGATTAGTTTGGGTTATAATCAAGATTATCACGTTAGTTTTACCAAAAATATCATCAATCATATCCGCCCAATCCAACACGTTCAATTGATGAAGTCGTCAAATGAAATAGCATTGTCCTACCTATCGTCGATTGTATGCCTGCATACAAAATCGTGGATCGCGTTTGAAAATGGGGATAAATGATTGTCCGCTTGATGTACTTGTCGTTGGTTTGTAAATATAGGTTTCGTTGTCTCGTTGTGGCCGCGTGTTTGACAAGTCTGACAACCGCGTAGTGAATATCGAATAAATTATTACATCGTGTGCGATACGACACCACTAACGCGTCACGGTAATCAAGTGCGATGTTGAATTCTCTTCGCTGTAAAAGGATGCCCAAGAATGGTTTTAACAAACATATCAGCACAGATTTGATTTCGGTATTTTATCTCATGCAGATTTACATTAGGCATTTTATATACATTATATATTATATAAAATCTTTTAATTTGAAATTTCTGAATAGGGTTCTATCTTGCGGCATACAATATTTGTAGCACTGTAAATTAAAGACATAGTACAAAATAATGATTGGACAAAAACACATGTCGTTGGTTGTACATGGGGAGACGCGATGTAACTGGATTTGCTGAGATTTGCTCGTTTGAATTTAACAGCAATGTTCATCCGGTTATCCCGGCATAGTTTGGAAGTTATATTCATCCACTAGATTACAAAGATCCTGCTAGAAATAGAGGCGAATGGGCTCCAACTTAGTTGTTGCGATTGTTGCTGGATAGCAATATCTTTACCAGGTTAAAGGCAGGTGAGGCAATCATTTGATATAAATCTCAACAAACATTTGGTTACCTGAACCTGAGCCGAGAACTACCACGAGTGAAATATCTTTTACCAAGGATATAGGAAGAACAATTACTGGGTGATTCACCTCTGGGGCATCATCACATTATAAACTTCTTTGTCAGCGATTAGGCATCGACGAAGCAGAAACTGATTTCCTTACTGAAACTACTACACGCAGATGTGTATTCGGGGGATGAAGAAATGTATGTTTACCAAGCGGAGTAAGGATATGTAATACAATATTACAACGATGCATGCGTAAGAATCAATTTGTTATCAATAATCAACAGAATTCCAACCAACGCGGTCCTAGATGCTACTGATTCCTTTTTGTTAGTAAAGAAACGTGTCCCATCGCTGATGATTTGCGTTGATAATATTCAGGTGTTAATACTGATCAATCGATACTGCGTATTTGCGAGAATTAACGGGAATGTTATCGATCGTACTAGAGAGGATCTACTAGAATCAATAACTGTTTCAGACACTATTACTCCATAAGGAACATTGGAAAATCAAGAAAGAACAAGTACGTGCTTAGCAAAAAAATGCAGATCACACTAAGTGGAGAACGTTTTGTAATAGCGATTTTGCCGCGAATGTCAATCGCGCTAACGATCATTGATCCGATTTCACGAAACAAACTTGCTTATCTCCACGGCGCAGGTGTTCTAGTAAAACAAGGACAATATATCAACAGGGAAACGATACGATTTAATTTTTGCATCACGACAACAAGTCCAGGATGATCTTCAGCAACAAATGTTTAAACTTCTTTCTGGAAAGTTTCCAGATAAACCAGTCACGCCTATATATCTATCACACCCTACTAATTGCCAAAAAATATTTCACTATCGATCTGATGAAAATTAAATATTGGTACTCAACGAGAACCACACACAGCTAAGCATCATCCACCACTACAAAATTCTAAATGAGCAATTATTATTGGCCCTTCAGGATCTGGTAAGACTCAGTTGTTACTTAATCTCATAGAGAAATGGTTAAATTGGGATCAGTTTTATTTAACTGCACGTTCCGAAGATAATCAACACTGTTACGATGTTATCAAGGATTATGAAAAAACGATAAACGTAAACAAAGTCAACACCGACGACTTGTCGAGCGAGGTTGAATTTATCACATATATCAGTGAAACCCCATCGGATGATGATATTGACGGAAATATTAACAATTTAGTTGTTTACAATGATATTATTGTATATAAACAAAGAAACCCAGCAGCAATTTTCATTACGAGGCAGGCACAAAAATATGGATATCATTTATGTTACACAACGATAACTAAAGTGTCTACAGTAATTAGAGATGACAAATTCTAATTGTTGTGTATTCTTTTAATGGAGATGATACCCACACGCTGAAAACACGCTCAACAACGTGGATTTTACATGATTAATCTTGCGGATCCAAGAACACAATATCGCACTAATATTCATAACGTTTGTAAAACCTGATTGGTCTACATTGGGATTTAATTATTGCACGATCACTACTCGATTTAGGCTTCTCCACGTGATTGCGATGGTAAAGTTTTCATACACACATAAGATTGTGTATTTTGCTGTGGTTTTTTTACCCCCTACAAGTAGCAGCAGTGAGACTAGTACCGCAGACACCACGGCGGATCCGACCCCGTACCCGCAATTTAATTATGAGCGTACTGCCGGCCTGAAAAAAGCGGTGAGATCACCCTCATTGCTGCTCAAGTACTGATGTAATAATCTTAGTCTTGAACGTTTTATTAGTTTGAAGTATGATGTCATATGACACGCACGTGCTCAGTAGAGATTAATTCAGTAATTTCAATCCCCTTCCTGTTGTATCTCAAATTTCAGAAGTAACTGGAAATAGTTTTATGCAAATATACAGTTCCCTCCAATATATGAAGACTTTATAAATAATAGTGCGCTAAGTGTTACGGGCATTATGACAGGGACAATAACTAGACTCAAGCATTTTCTTCAAACTGTATATACTTAGAAATATTATTTCATCCGTCGAGGTCAAAGTAACCTGGTGATGTCCAAATAAACAAACTGTCGGCGTGAGTTCATATCAAAAGCATTCCGACGTCAGTAATATCACATTGTGAGATAATAATATTATATATAGTTACAGTTCAATGTCTATAATTTTGTTCGATATATACACGACATGATACATATTAGCTTTGTACCATTGATAAAGATTCACACCGACATGAATGTCTTTGTCATCAAGTGATGTTAACTACATTTCCAGGTCAGATGCAGATATGAAGCTTTTCTCACATACTTAATGCTGTATCTTAGAGGTAGGATACGAACAGGCAGCTATTCCGGTAAAATAGTGTATCGGTTTGCAAATTTGCTCAAGCAAATGTTCCCACTTAATATGAACAACGTAGAATGCAATTCAAACATATAAAAATAAAATGCGAATTTAACAAAATATAAAACAATAATGATAGTTATGTCAACATAATTACAAAAATATCGCTCACTCATATTTTAGTCAGGAAAATTTCTCAACCTAGATAATGATAGTACTCCAGCAACACGTGCAAGAAGTTTAAAGATGATTTTGTATTTAATTTCTGTAACAATTTCACTGAAGACCAAAATATTTGTTAATTTCATTCTTGAAAAAATCAAAACTGAAGGTGATAAAAATTTATCCATTTGGGATAAGAAACAAGTAATAATTCAGACCACTCTGTGCTGCTTTCCAAGACTCTCCTAATCCATGCCATTTTAACTGGTAGTATCCAAGTTTTGATATAAATACTAATAACCATCCTTCTTCCAACCTTTTCATGGCAATAACATCTTTAATCTTATCGAATGATTTATTAAAAAGAAATTTATAAAATAAATTATTTAATTTTTTGATGAATATCCCATTTGAGTATAGCAAATATAAAAATGGGTAACTTACGCTGGACATTGCGTGAGGATTTAAGACTATTGCTTTCTTAATATGGCTCGAAAATCAGACTAGACCATTGCCTTAACAAACTTTCAGTTAAGTGCAACTCTTGGTCAAAAATTCATATTAGTAATCTGATTAAAGGTTATGTATAAATTAATGTCAAAAAATATTATGTGACCCTATTCCCGATTGAAGTCAAACGTTCTAATTTATGTTTTCTTCTTTCTGCCAATAACTTGATTTACAGACCGGAGACTCGATTATCGAATGTTAATACGTTTCCAGACTTTCTTCACATCCATCTCAAAGACTGGTGCGTCTTCATCAAAATTTGTTATAAGAAATTCTATATAATTATTACCTATAATATCCTTAACATGTTTATTCATAATGCTAATAGTTATGCATAGAGTATCAAGATGTAATGGAATTTTGGTCTCCTTGTCAACAACAATAATGAATGTTAAACCATTCCTCTGAATGTCCACTTATTATTATCGAATATTGTATGTTGTCTTACAGTAGAGTCACACATCTTTTACTACGGTAGCTACACAAGCTGAGTCTCGGCCACCCTTTTCTTGAGAACGCGAGATATGCACTATTCAAGTACTTGTTGTCAGTCAATTGTGGTCTCATTTTCTGCAAAGTTACGCACTCCCAATTTTTCCATGAATGGATTATCTAATTCCCCATATGGATGTATTGTGCGACAGCCCAAATGAGGTTATTTTATCACGTCTACTCAAAATGTACTGATAACGGGTTGATCGATGATCCTGTTATCAAACCAAGCAAGCCATACATTAGCCGGTTGCACAAGGAAGAAATTATAATAGAAACAGGAAGACTTCTGAAAAGTCTGTATATTCTAATCCCTGAATGGAAATTCAAATGTTGCATGCATTGTGATTTGATCATGACAATCATTAGCTATAAATAGCCAGGAATGTTTTAAAATCTGTTGTGCGACCCCCTTTCATGAAAAAGGTAAGTAAATCTTCAAACTGATGCTTATTCGAATAATTCTACGCATCGTTTCGGGAAAAAACTTTCGTACTATAGCCATATCTAACGCTGAGATCAAATGTACTAAACAAGTTTTATGTTTAATTATTGCATACAATCAACATAAACCGATGAAGGTGTCTACGGAGTATCATGTATCAATGTTAATGGGTCCATATAAATCAAATCTAAATACTAACCAGCCCTGACATCACGAATGTTTCCTTCAGTTATGCTACTTTTCATCACTCCAGCACCGAAACGTACCCCTGACTGGGCATTAAGATTAGTGAATGCAATCCTATACAAATGTTTCCTATCAACACTGAACCCATCCAACTCATTCAATCATTATTAACGGTGGTAAACACATTCATTGTACTTCCACTCACGCTCAATAGCATAATCTATCGGAAAAATACACTGATTTTTCCCTCTACCTTGGTTAAGCATAAATACAGTGGAATTAAGTTCTTTTGTACCTCATGCTACCATGTCACTGTGGAGCAATCGGAAATGTATGTTCTTATTATCTCCCGTATTTAGTTTAAATAGTCGTCGGCTGATTATTGCTTATATTCATTATTGATCACTTTAAGATATTTTCAAGGAAATATACTGACTTGTAACAATACCGAAATACTTTAAAATAGCATTTACTCCTTTTCGTTGGAGTAGGTTTTACTTACATGTGACTGGTTATTAATATTCCTTGTTAAAGCTGTGACGGTGATTACTAAGCCACCACATACTTAGATCACTAAATTACCCACTTACTGTTAATCAAAGGGAATGCCACCTCCTTAGAAACAAAACAGCATAAAATGATATATATCTACCAGTACAAACACTGTGTGCTTGTAAATTTAAGTAAAGTACTACTGCTGAAAATACATTGTACCATAATTACTTTGTAGTACTGTGGCTGGTGCTGTAGGACTTGATGAATATTTTGTATTATTTTGAGGTATTTAAAAACTCGGAATATATCTTTCTTTTTCTTATGCTAAATAATTGTTTCAAATCTTGTTAACATTGAACTGTATTTTGAAACATGGTAAAATTGCAAAAATATATAAGGGGGTAGATAATAATGATATGGCGTAATTGTTTGCATTGATTGCAACGCCTTCTAGTTTCACTCATACAAAACCTTGTACTCCGAACACATGCATGTACACACCTGGTCTAAAACACGTACTATGAGCTATATGGTAATAAACATAGCTTTTCAACGCCTGAGCCTGCATATCATCGTGGTCAAGTTTGTAAAGTAGACGGTTGAAAACTGTAGAATCAGACATTTCGTTGTAACGATAAAAATGTCTATTATGTGTGCTATGAAATTCCTCCATTTGTTCTACATTTTGATGAAAATCAGTGCATTGTTTATACGTTATCTTATTTGTATTTAGCACTAACATGGACACAACATAAATATACGCATAGAGCGTAATCTTAATTTGCAGTTTCTGCATTAAGTTAAGTTATGTTACCATCGATCTCTTTATTCGATTTGACCTAAAGTATTCTACCCAATTAACTGGAAAATAGAATGTATCCAAATATGATCCCTAGTTTTTTTTATACTGTCGGAAAACACGAATCTTTCATTAGGGTAACGTTATTGATAGCACTTACTATTGCTCCTGAGTACCAACTGTAACAGTCTATGAACTACATAATGTCGGAGTTACAAACTTGAACATCTAGACCTCGTCGCATTAAACTACAAAAGTATGACTTAATTTTAAAAATTATTTTTATAATGTTGCACTCTTTGACGCTAATTATCTTAAACTCTTATTATCCAGTGCATGTGTTTCATTCTTACAGAAAGATAAATTCTAACGTTTAGTCTAAATTCAAATATATCTTTATTACCTTTGGATTTTTCTACAGTATAGTATGAAAAAGCAAACAACTAATAACTTTGTAGTGCTATGTGGATTTGTGTGTGTGTGTGTGTGTGTGTGTGTGTGTGTGTGTGTGTGATTTAGATTTTTAATGTAGCTTTAACAATTTTTAAGTCATATCGCTACGATGTCTGCAGTGTGACAGTTTATAGTGATGTCTAGCACTGCGGCATCATGCTGCAGACATGTTGCATGATGTCCCACTCAGTCACATTATCCTGACACCAGGCCGACTAGTCCTAACACTAACCTCTTAATGATGAGCGCCAAGCGAGGTAGCTGTTAGTACCATTTTTGTAAGTCTTTGGTATGACTCGGCCGGGGATCGAACCCACGACCTCCCGCATCCGAGGCTGACGCTCTAACCACTAGGCCACCGGAGCGGTTCGATGTGGATTTGAACCCCTTTTTGCTTTTACGCAACTGTGCATCCGCGTGGAAGCTTTGCCTCTCAAGTCCGCGTGGAAACCGCGTCAGGGGTTTGCAGTTGGGGGTCGTGATAGGTAAATGCGATCTCAAACAGGCATATTATAATACTACTGCTGGTCAAATGAGAATATTATTCAAACTTTGTTTCTTCCTGAATTTCATTTTCTGTATATTCTGCCATCTATTTCCCTTATTTTTAAAATCGTTCTTGTATGAAATGCTCTGCATTTTCATAATAAAGCTTCCGGATGCTGCTGTCATCGTTGCAAACCTTGGGAAAATATTTATTTACTCTGAAAGATTTTTGAATCCAGCGATATTGTTTTTTTTTTTTCTGGTACAACATCAAGACAAGCATCAACTAACTGAATATGAGTTATTATCGTCTATAGGGTCTCTTTTGTTGATGCCAGATATTTCTATATCTGGTCAACATTTGAGAGCATTCCATATCTGATATAATCTGGTTGAGATGATTGCATTGGACATTTTTTGAAGAAACAGAACCATTTATGTTTGAATTTGGGACGGAAGATCTACTTGCTTTCTTGGTATTTTATATATTTTTACAATGTTTTGAAAGGAAAGTACTTTGTTGGGTAAGCGGAGGTTTACGCGAGCGTTACACTAGATGATTGTATCTGTGCGCAGAGTCGCAGTTGGTTTTCCATTTCAACCAGCATCGTCATGGTCTTTTATGCCCTCATGGGATATGTTTAATCATCGATGGGTAACGAGAACAACTTGGCAATTGTGATAACACTACTTTGGGAGGAGGCGAGAATTTCCGAATAAATAAGTATTTTTTTCAGTTAGTGCTACACCGTTTAGTATGATATGGCTCCGACAATAATTCCGAGTGGTGTGCATATGATAGTTGATGAAGTAGAAATTACCGCAATGCCCTGGCCAACTTTTGCTTCTGCGGCGAATCCAAAAACAGCATCGACAAAATAACACACACGCGTGAATTTGGCGAGTAGAACCGTTTTCATTGCGCTTAGATTATTTTTTTCCACGTTGTTACCTTTGTTAGTCCATCACAATTCTTATATTAGTGTGTTCCTCGTGGAGTATCATTGCTGGACAGAATGGTCCTGTTCAGACTGCAACAAGTACACGACTTCGAACCAAACATGGCAGTTGTAGCAATTATAGAAAATATCTTCCTTGGCAATATTCATCTTTCCGGCGATGGTGCGTTCCGAAGGCTTGCCACCACCTTTACCTAGAACGATATGGATTACTCCCTTGCTTTGTGTCTGCAACCATTGTTTTCGTCCAAGAATGTTACGCGGAGTCAGTCGAAGTCTTTCTTTTCCTGACCGAGTCAATGTTGCTTCTATATAATTGACGGAGAATGTACCCAGCGTGTGTTTGTAGGTTCAATTTTATTTTATTGTTGAACAAATAATCCCTCTGTGTTTTTACAGCTGGCCATGTTGTCTGCGCCTGAGCGTTTGTGCGTGCTAATGCAATGATTCCAAGCTGGCTTAAAGTTGGTAGACACATCACGGTGGTTCTATCGGTCGATTTTTATTTGACCCTAGGCAAGATTATATTTGAGCATATATGATGGTTTGGTAAGGTATTAACTTATTGGTCAACAAGCGGCACATAATCGCCATTAATGTTTGCATCCCCTGTCAGCCGATCGAACACTACATCTATAAATAACGCAATACCGACAACGTGGCTGTTCAGAATCCATAACGTATATATAATGATAAATCTAATGTATAATCAGCAAAGACGGCTATGTGCCCTTCCGGATAAACCTGGTCAGATGGACATCAGTGTTTTGTATCAGTTTACAATATAGGTTCTAACTCACAATGTAGAATCAACAAGAGCTTTAACAAAATTTCTGCTGTTTGGGCTTTCTCTTAGAATTTTGCAATGACAGCATTGAATGAAACAGTGGCATCGCCCAGCGATGGCACCCCAAGACCATGTGTAAATAATCAACAGCTTTACGTGGAGGTTCCCACGCATGAAACACAAGGCTCTCCTGGTCATGTTCTCGAATCCACGGTAACTATGCCGATTTCAAAAGGCGGGGGATCAGATCATCGACGCAAGTGCATCCCGCATACAGACACCTCGGAAATGTTGTCTGATTTTGTCACCATAAGTAGATCAAAATTAGTCAAAGACACACTTTCGTAGCCATTAACGGCGAGACTTGCAACGCCATAGTTTTGTCAGAGAAAATCACAAAAATACATCTTTAACTCGCTTGATGAGCAATAGATGAAAAATTGACATTGCAGTATTGATGACTTCTTGCGCGTTGTTGCTAGTGGGAACCGATCCATATGCTTTCCAATCTGTCCACGATTTCATGGATCTGCTGCTTATCATCGATGTGCAAACTTTGCGCTTTGCCGACACTTGCACCAGCAGCTTTTTCTGGATACCGTGTCTCAAAGACGTCTTGAAAATACTTTTTCCCGTGATGACTGTTTATATATTTTTCTTCAACATCAAATACTTTCCATTCGTCGCCATTCGTCGAAATTTTCACGACATCCTCATTCTTCTGTTGGCGTCCCAAGTATTAAATATTTCATGCCGTTTATATTTGGCTTGCGCTTGGGTGATTTTGGAGGATACAACATTG
The DNA here is from genome assembly GCA_016617855.1 of Megalonaias nervosa. Classification (NCBI taxonomy): domain Eukaryota; kingdom Metazoa; phylum Mollusca; class Bivalvia; order Unionida; family Unionidae; genus Megalonaias; species Megalonaias nervosa. The sequence continues at coordinate 95,662 of JAECUM010001154.1, forward strand.
AAGCCTCTGCGAACATATTGCTATACTCATTAAATGAGTGGTCGACTTCAAACCAGCTCCAATGAATGTTTGTTAGATCATGTGCCTCAATCCCACAAAATATCATCAACATAATGCAGTTGTCACACATCACTTTGGGCACGTGTACGTAAGTCGTGTTGCATAAATTACGTCTATGTGCTTGTGCCGGCCTGGGAAAATATTATTTCGGGTTTATCTTACCGGTCAAGCATTGTATCATCATACACGACACACTTATTCTGTTTTGGTTTTCCCTGATCTATCCTGACCAATAATTGCAGAGAAAATAATGATAGACTGATTGAAGCATTTTTTATTTCTTTTTGCCAGATTGAATGTCAACTTTTCATACTTAACTTCATTCCTCAGAGTCTGTGATGTCCCATAAAAACACGCAATAAAAGTCCAACAATGTTTCTAACGCGTAATGGTAATGCCAGAATCACTGAAACTCCTTTTCCGCTGTGGAACAAACAAACCTTACGTGTGTTGGACATTACAGGTCCATCAGATCCGAGTCTGACACAAAACGTGGAGGCGATGATATCGCTGCTGAGTTAACAATTCTGGTAAACGACCAAAATATCGGAGAATAATATGTAAACTGCCTCGATGATCTCGAGTATAAAACGTCAAGCGATATCAGCTCACGTCACAAAAGTCGAGGTGCTTCTCATCCAATATTTAATTGCGATCCGTCTTATACTTGGAGAAGGAATCCCCAGAAAGTTTGTTAAAGGAGGCATGAATGATCCGTTTATGAACCAAGTACGCTCATTGGAGTTAACTTGTTATGCCAGTTCGCACGGTTATTGGAAGAGTGAAGCACCCATTGAAAAGTTATCTCAAATGTTGCCAGAGCGTGCCTTTCCTAAACAGATTTGTGGCAGACTTATAAGGATACTTTTCCGTGAATTGTTTTATATGAGGACGAATAGCAAAGTTCACTAGGCGGATGTTTTTTTCTCCCTCATAAACAGTAACGCGGAGGCACTCCAACAGAGCATGTTTCAGGTACAAATCCATCTTATTCCTCCGATGGGCTTGGCGGAATTGTCTTCCATGAATTTCCATACGACTTTCTTGTTGAGTTTTCTGAACAGTGGATGACCTATCGGGTGCTCGATAGTGCCATGATGAGTTTTCTGAACAGTGGACGGCCCATCGGGTGCTCGATAGTGGCAAACTCGTTTACAAACGAGTCCATGTCCACGAAGACTTCATTGTTGAAGTGCATCAGCAGTAAGTTAGTATCCTTGTACATCATAGTAATGTTATTATTGTACGAGGCATAATCCAGTGGTAGTTAAACTCATCAATATATGTTTTTTTCCTCGACTTCAGCTTAGCTTTCTTGCTTTGTACAGAAATTAGTCCACTACTAAATACCTTACGTGACATAACTACTGTAATGTGTTGTTGACCAATGTCCCGGACAAGGTCAACGCGAATTACTTTTTCCCGATCACGGCATTGTTCCAAAGTTTGTCATTTCCCAATTCGTTAGTGGATTCCGTTCCGTTCGCAGATCTGTATTCATCTGAATGTAAGGACCCATCCACGCACGTTAGCGAAATGGCCGCACTAAGTGGATTTTATACAACAACCAATCCCAGCCGCAGATACAAATGCAATGTTTCGTACGTGGACGACATAACCGAGACTGCGGCTCAAGTTCTGGACAAGCTCGGTGCATGCAGTGAACTTATGCCCTGAATGATCCACGATTGCACACTAGTTTGATGACAAAACTTTGCAAGGCACCGACAACGTATCTGGGACATATAGATAATTATTTTGGGCGTCCGTTTATTCCTTGTCAACATCGGAAATATATCCATGGCTGCTCTTTTTATAATACTCTCATATATATGTTTGTGTATGTCCCCTGAAGCGATCCACTGAAACTCGAATACATACATTAGTTGTATCACTGCTGGCACATAAAGAATGCTTGTGTCACGATAAACAATATAGCTGTGTTGGGGGCCAAGATCTGATCAGTCCACGAGTGGGATGTTCGTACGGCCGAAACGGTGATTTGCCATGGAAATCCTGCCGCGGATACCACGTTCTATAAATAAATGTTGATCAATGTCGTTGAGCAGTTCCAACTCGATAATGGTTTTAATTAGCCGGCCACCCCATGCCATTCCCGGTGATGAGAAATAATATGCGTTGTCGATCTTGTGCACGAGCATGGCGTTTCACGAAAAGTCTCAAATACATGAAAGATCAGCAACACATTAGTGCGCAGATACAGGTAGTGACAGTCACCAAAACTTCAACAACCAAACGCAGAACAGCCGTCGTTCCCTTTCGCGTATTCCTCGGAGGAAATATAGTGTCCAGACCGCGATGAATAAAAGCCCCCAGTCAGAGGCAAATGAAATTCAGAAAACCTTTTCTAGTTACCCAGGCATTAGTAGAATATATTCATTCACGCTTAAGCAAGCCAAACCTTCCAGATTTATCGGGTGGAGTGCCACATATCGATGAGTAATTGTAAAACGATCGCCTTTTCCTGATGCAAAGGTTGTTGGTGATAAGTTTCTCCAGGCTGGAAATGAGGAAGTACTTTGTGACAAGGATATACATATTAGCGATAGTTATCTCCATCCAACATTTATTTTCACCATTATCTTTATGGTAGGAAGTTTAAGGCCACGCCAGACTATGGAACCTTGAATTGACTCTCAAACGTTAAGGATCCCGAAAGAGATTTCGCAAGATTGGTTGAGACATTAGCAATTTATTACTTTCGCATAAAAAAAAACTGAGCAGGCAGATCGTACGCAGACGCTAATGCACTCTAGCGACGGTCATGTCCATAAAAGAACCACCTCACGATGTTAACATTGAGCACAGATATTGTCTGGATAGCGTGAACGTCAAGAAGGAATTTGGAGTCACAGGGTAGTGACGGTAATGTAGATAAAGACCCTCATGAGAGAATTGGGTGATTCCATTTTTACTCATGGAATGATTGTGATGGAGGGTCAACTCAGTGATTTTAATAAAAAATTCCTTATTGAATGAAAAAAGGTCTGATATGTTTCCTTTGAGCGAGGAAGTAAATGCTGATTGGTCGACATCGGAATTCTGGCATATTACTGATGGGGTACTATATCGCGAGTGGGATACATGTGATACAGTTAGTTAGACAACATATTGTGTTCCATAAGAAACTCAGCAAGACTGTCCTCTCATATTTGCGTGATCGCATAACTGGATGCTACCTTGGAGTAAGAAAAGGCCCTTTTCAAGCTCCAATATGTAATTTTTCGTATCGCGTGCGGCAAAATGCCACTCACTGGTACAAAATATGTGATGTTTTTGAGGCAAGAAATAAGCCTCAACAATTTTGTTGCTCTATTTTAAAGAATTATAATGGATTTTCATGATCATTTACTTCCAAAGAATAACGGACACAACTACCTCCTTCCCATCTACAATCATGAGGCCACTATTGTCGCAAATAATTTAGTTGAACGTATTGTCACAATTTTTGGAGTATCACTGCACTTCTTCTGACAATGGAAGCAACTTTCAATTGAACGTTTTCAAAGAAATATATTTTAATGTTAGTTTATCATACAGGGCAGCTGTAAATAAATGTTTAACTAAATGAGATGATATTTGGCAAGCAGGGTTTTCAACCCGTGGATATTGTTCTCGGGAAACCTGAAACAGAAAATAAAGAATATCAACCAGCATCATATTACATATATAATTTGTTAGAGAAAATTGAATCAATTCGCGAATTTGCATACTATACCTTCAAGCAATGAAAATTTGTCATGATATCAAAGCTGATACAAATGTATACGATCCGGGTGATCCAGCTTTTTATCACAATAACGTCGTGTATCGAATACAAAAGACCCCAAGCTTACAAAGCAAAACTAGTAATGGAGAGAGAGAAGATGATGGTAGAAATAAATGCAATAAAAAGAACTACGTAAATGAACTAACTAAATTGCAATGAATACAACGTCATCAGAAAGGTGCATGAATGATGGATATTCAACCCTAAATATATTTTAATATTGGACGTCTTATAAATAGTTCAATATTTGAATATTTATAAGAGCATCATACCTGTGTTTCTTTGTATTTCGTTGATTGGATTTGTACCAGTGTGGAATCTGTACTCATTTTCAGTTTGAGAGAGCATGCCTCAAAGAACGTCACAAGAAAAAACAACACTGGGATCGGATGAAGTTGTTTGCGCTGTAAGGTTGTGTTCGAGCGCAGTGATGTTTTGCACCGGTCCTGCCCGGGAGCAGATAAAGTTTAATAAAGAGATGTTCTGTGTGTTTTGGGCCTACGCAGGAGCGGGAGTACTCCAACTTCCAGAAGAGTTGGAAGGAAAATATAGATTGAGTACTGTTTTAGATGAAACCTCCGTTAGAGCTTCGGAGAAACAGGAGGGAGAACTGAAGTTGGTCCCATTACTAGCGGTCACAACTTGTATTTGTGAACCTTCCACCAGGAGAAACACCCATGGCTTCTCCAAGGAGACATACTGCGTTTGAGAGACGTTACCCTGATAATATCAATGAATAGAGGCAGCCCAAGGAAAGAAGACTAGATGCAAAAGTAAACGTTTTTCTTGCGGACACGTCTGCTCTTTCTCCAAGATCCTCCACATACTTGTCTAAAGCGGACGCATATAAACCAACGCCGAAAAAAAAACCAAGTCCCGCGAAATACAATAGCATCGCACCCCTCATCCAATGACCTACAGTGTACATCCTTGGTAGTGTGGATGGGGCCAATGAAGACACTTTGGAAGTTCATGAGGAGAATACCTCACTTGGAGAATTGATATCTCTAGTTAAAGTGTCGACCAATGAACCAGAAGAAGATGGAATCTGTTATGATAACCGATGGAGCATTCCCGAGCTTAAAGGCCTCTATCCACCCATTTTGTTCAGGAGTACTTGGTGGAGGCTGCCAGTGTTTCGGCCTTTACCAAGACACCCATCACTACTATAAAGTTGCCCTTTCATAACAGCAGATGATTATTTTGAATGTGGATGGCAACGTTTTGAAATGTTACTGCCCACATATTAGGCCGATCCATCGTCGCTACTTGTCGCGATTGTTGCCAAGGAATCCCCTATGAGAATTTATTTCATTGAATATGTTTATGCATACTTCATTGACTGAGATATTAGGGATTTTGCCCACAACCTAAATTATCTGGGGGCTGAGGTTACATTAGCAAGTGCGACTCTCATAAAAGATATTAGGAACCTTAGTAAACTAAAGAGATAAGCCATGTTTTTCAGTCTGGAGAATCTGGAAATACTGTCTCTCAAGCAATATTTTCAGAGTATCAAGATTGAAAAGATGAATATAACTGACGGAGAAGAATGCTTATTAATTTTTAATCTATATTTGCTAATTTGGTATAGTGTATATATATTGTCAGAAGGAAACAGTTTTAAATTATCTAAACTGTTATACACTGCGAATTAAATATAACAACTATTTTCAGGTAATTTCAAACAATGTTGTAGTAATATTAATATTTGTTTTCAATAAGGATTGAAAGGGAGTGGATCATGATTTATCTTAACTCTACTTATCCTAAAATATTGGTATCACAACACATTCTATGGCATGCCTGTAATTTGAGCCCATAGCAATATAGTTTTGTATTAATGCATGTATCTTTGCAACTGCAACTTTAAAAATAAGAAAGGATTAGCTAGATTTGCTACCGATAAAATTAATTCTTTTGCTACGTACATGTTTTTTTTAATCACAGAACAATGTGATTAACACTAAAATAAAATTCTGATTGTCAGTTCCTGTTATCATGAACGCTGCTATGAAATATGTAGGTTGTAATCAAATGGGTTTCTCTAAGTATGCAAAATAACAATATTATACGTCATTAGTTTTCATGTTGAAATGTTTATGACTATTGTTTTATAACTGACTAAGGATAGTTATAAATTTTAAATGACAAATTTTCTTCAGAGAAATTAAAGAAATAGTTTCTTTTCAAACAAATGGAGTACTTTCACGGAATATATATGCAACTAAATTGCTCCTCCAAGAGTGATATTTGCTCAGCATGTTCATGTTGGATTTGAATTTGAGGACATGAGTATACAGGAGCTGTTGTTAGGTAATATTAGAATTAAGGGAATAGGCTGGTTCTGGCGCGGAGACATCTCCCCACATCTCCACACTCTCAGAACAAATACAAATTATCCTCTCGGAGACCCTAAAATTACTCTCTCGGGACCTAAAATTCCACCCAAAAAACGATTTTCCTAAAATCAAAAGGCTGGTTCTGGCGCAGATACCTTTCCCCACCCTCCAAACAAATCTTGGAGACCATCTCATAGCCCTACCAGCCTTCCAAAATGACTTAAAGTTTCTAGCTCAGATATATAACTATTTGTCACACAAAATTTCATACTTTTTATGATAATCTTTTTCATACCTACTAACTCTCATTGGTAGAATATCTGTTAACATACTGTCAATAGTATGAAACTCGCGTATTAAATCGTCCATATCATATTTTTATACCCCGCAAGTAAGATCGTATCGTAATTTTTTATAGGTGATACTAGCTGTTTTGCAAGAATTTTTTGGGGTTACAAGTCGAGGTTCAATCTTTTTACACGCTGTTGTAAAAGAAACACCAATACCTGATATTATTAACAAAAACGGGTTTAATGATGCACCGCTCGAAATTACACCAGATCCGGTCAATAACAGCAGTAAATATGATATTACTCGAAGTATTTTGTTATAATATTTATAACATTTTTTCACGCACCAAAGTTTTTTATGAAAAAATTTGTAATATTGCATTAGCGCGTCAACATCTTGTTTTGGAATTTCTTTTGAAATGTGATTGAAATAAAATGTATATTTTTCATTATATAATATTTGTTTACAATAGTGCTGGTCCCTAGGTTTGATTAAGTAATTATTTGTGGTGTTTGAGCTACAAATTCCAAACACCACCAGTAAGACGTTGCGGTTATTGTTTGATCATCTGCTTCCAGTAAAAATATTTCTTCAGCATTTTTATTTAATACTATAGATACAACTCCAGAGAAAGCATCGGTTGAATAACGCCACGGAAATGTTGTAGTATAAATTTTAAACTTTGCAGAGCTAAAGATAGACAGTCTATACACACCAGTAACTTCTGCGGTATGTTTGATAGTGTTATTTTGCTGTGACCATGTTGCTAATCCTGATGCTACTGTGTACACGATATTTTTAATTTGTCCGTGTGGAATTTTAATTAGATTAGTTTTTTGAACAATATTAGGTATTCCACTAACAATATCGTTGAGTTTCATGTTAACGTCAGCTAGTTTTATGTCAACGGTTGGTTGTTCCCCAAAAAATTCTTTTAAAGGCTTGTTTATATTTCTACAAAAATTTAAGAACGTTTCTACGTGTCTAGAAAAAGTAGCACTGAGTGTAGTCATTTCATTATTAATTGTTGTCAATAACGTCTTCACATCATCGACGTATTTCTTTGTTGCTGCGTCAAAATCTAATTCCGGTGTTCTAAGATTATTGATGCCATTATTGTTCATGTTGAGAAATGCACGCATTATACCTCCGTTGGCTAATACGTACTTTAATTCTTGATCGTCGATTTTTTTCGTTGCAGCATCATTATCTGCGGTTGGGTTTCCAAGGCTTATAATTTTATTTTGGTTCATGATAATGTTATCCGTGAACGAATCGCCAGCTTTTTTGACATAATCGTTGACTGACGTACCAGAATCTTGTATCTTACTTTGATTAGTGAAAGTAACAATATTATTAACAACCGCGGTAGGAATTCGCACAAGTACATCTGACAGTTGTACATTACTTGTCTTTAATCGTCCTTGTTTATCCTGGAAAACAACGACTTCATTTTGATCCACACTTGTGACATTTAATAAATTATCAATCTCATTTCTTAGCTGATCAAGAGTTGCGTATCTCGATAAATCACCTTGCTGAGCTTCAGCCGACGAATCTATTAATAATGTTCCAAAAATTTTGTATTGTAGCTCATTATACCTATCGTCCTACACAAAATTGTCAACAATAGTCGGTTTAATATAACATAAAATTATATAACAACAATGGCAAAGATATTAAATTTTGATTCCGAACGATTAATTCATCATAAACATAACAATGAACTTCCAGATTGTCATTATCTTATTGTCGGTCGCACAGGATCGGGTAAAACAAATTTGCTATTAAACCTTTTGCTCAACAATAACTTCAACTATGATAAGGTGTATATTTACACAATTAATCCCCAACAGGACAAATACGAATTACTGAGCGAGTACAACGATAAACTTCGTGATGAACTTAGCGCTGGCGATGATAAGACAACCAGAAGAACTAATTCCAGTTAACGAACTTGATTCGTATGAACATAAAATAATTGTATTTGACGATATTCCGTTAAACAATGAGGAGATGAACAAGATTAGATCTTATTTTTCATTATCGCGTAATAAAAGATGTAATTCTGTTTATCTCGCCCAAGGTTTTTATAACGTCGATAGATTTATCAGACGAAATACTGGTTGTTTCATATTATTTCCCGGACTGGATAATGTTGATGTTAGAAATATTGCAAACGAGCAATGAGGTGATGTAACGAGAGATAAGTTCATCGAATTATATCATCAAGCAACCAAAGACAAATACAATTTCTTTTTATTTGATAAGCTGGCGCGTGATCCGGCCAGGATGTTTCGTTGTTGCCTCGACATGTTTCTATAATCTAATTTTGTAAAGTGTATATAAAATAATGGACGAGCATCAACAAAGAAGCGAATTGCTAAAGAAATTTATTGAAACTCAAGCAGCTTTTAAGAAAAAAGTGGAAGAAGCTCGGCATGGACAAGTTCAAGCAGAAGAAGAAACTGCTAAACTTTTCAAACTTGTTACTGAAGCAGTACTTGGCAAGCAACCAGAAATATCAACATTATCTGCAGAGGAGCTTGAAAAATTAAAAGAAAAAGGTTTGTTAGGTTTACTAGGAGAAAAATCGAAAGAAGAAAATAAAAAAATTGCAGAAGAACTTGTAAGACACATTGCTGATCCCGTTGCACGACAGGCCGAATTTGACATGCTAATGAACAATCCTCTTGCGCTTCAGCACGCTATTGCAAGATTGACTGTTAGTCCGGCCGAGTTAAAGAGGTTAATGGAAAAATTGTCGGAGCAAACTAAGGAATTGACTGAGAAACAAAAAATAATGACTGAAACCATTTTAATAGAAATGCCTACTGAAAAACAGATAATATTTTATAGAAAAAATGCACGTGTTAAAATATTAGATGAAGAATATAACGAATTTATTAAAAAATATAATATCACTGATATTAATAATATTCAAACTTGGCCAGAAGAAAAATATAACAAATTATTGGAAAAATTAGGAGAAATTATAGAAGATGGTTCACGTTCTGATGAAGTAATTAAAAACAAAAAAAATGAAGAGAATTTGCTCAAATTATATGATTATATAAGAGAAGGAATTATTGCTAAAAATTTTCTTAAAACAGCAGTACAGTACAGAACCAGAGAAGTAGAATATAATAAATCATGGCCCTTCAAAAGATTATTTAATAAGTATGACAATGAACGAGATAAAACATTATCAGAGGAAACCACTGGACGTGGAGTTAAAGTGTTTACATCAAACGCAGAAATAGTCGATCGACTAATGTTGTTGATATCATCAAAAGAAGCTGGTAATGAAAGTGTAGAGATCGATAATGAAATTGTGGATATACTAGATCATCTAAGATCGAGCGGATTATTAACATCATCCGAGTATGAAATTTTACATAGCGATCTTATCTAAAATATTATTATAAATGTCACTAACATCAACAACATTATTACTTGATTCCTCGCAGACAACAGGAAACAGCGCAAACTTTTTTGTTTATTACAATCCACCAATAGAACTTGATCTTGAAAAACAGTATGAGATTGGACTAATTTCTTGTACTTGTTGGAATTCTATGGCTAACGTGAAAACTGGTGTCAATGATGAGATTGCAATTATTTCAATAAGAGACACGCAATGGAAAACATTTAAAATTCCACAAGGAGCTTATAATATCACTGATCTAAACAAGACGATAAAAGAACTTATGCAAAAAGAGAAGATAAAATCTGATAATTTCGAGTTAGCAGCGAATTATAACACGTTACGAGCTAGAATGACAATAAAAAATATGTCAGTTAGTTTTATATCACCAAGAAGTATCGCACCACTGATAGGATTTGATTATAAAGCGGATTATTTAAATCCTAATGAACCTATTGCGTATGACGGTGAACTGCCGGTAAATATAACTGACGTAAATACAATATTAGTAAATTGCTCTATTGCTTCTGGATCTTACTCAGCCAAGGGTAGTAAAGGACAAACAATTTACAGTTTCTCGCCAGATGTTCCACCAGGATCGATCATGCAAATTAATCCACGTCAGATTATCTATTGTCCGATTAATCTCTAAAATCAAATAACAAGTATAACAATGCAATTAACAGATCAATCAGGTAGACAAATAGATCTCAACAACGAAATTGTCACATACTATTTATACTTACGCACTGTAGCATGATCAATTTTGTGAGCTTATATTTTATAGACAAAGATGAGACAAAAAATAAGTTTATAGAAGAAAAATCGTAGGTGGAATTTTTGGAAACATATTTACTAAAATTATAGAAAATATACCAGGAATTGCTCGTAAAGTAGCACCAATTGCACTTGACGCAGGTAAAGCTTTTGCGACGGGTGCAGCTTCTTCAGCAGGCACTTTAATAGGACAAAAGATCGCTGATAAGATTAGAGGACCTTCCACATCAGAAATAAAACTAGCAATATCAGATATTGCGCCAACAGCAGAAACAAAACGAGCTATGATAGCTACAACAAAAAAATTATTATCACCACGTGGTGAAGAAATAGTACGCAAACTTGTAAAGAAAACAAAGCCGATGACTCCTGCTGCTTTTTAATTTGTGTAACGATTATAAAATAAAATGTCAGCTAAAAATTATCTCGATCTTGCTGAAGAATATGATACTGACGATGCTGTGACGGAGTTCGAATACGTCGAGTATTTGGATGAAAACTCGAACGAACCAAATAAAACTGGTGTTAGAACTTTTAACACAAGAGATGAGGATACGTTTCTACTTCCACATAAGGCAGTGTTAGAAGTGCGTGGTCGAATATTAACTGCGGTAGGTGGTGATATTGCAGCTGATGTAGAAATTGAGCTTGTCAATAACGGTTGGAGCTTATTTAAAAGTACACGATACCAACTGGCCAATCAAACCGTAGAAGATATTTCAATGCACTTGCCAATAGCGAGTACAATACTAAACATCGTTTCGTTTAGCGACGATTATTCCAGGTCAGTTGCCACAAACATGATGTGGTTTAAAGATACCTCATTCGGGACAGCTGTTTCGAGCGAGTTTCGTACTGGCGCTGGTGTTCCTGCTGCAGATAACAATAATCTAATCGCCAATCCCGCTGCTGATGATGCAGCCGCAATAGGTAATTCGATAAGATTAGCTGTTACAAATATACGACGACAGCAGTATAACGAGGGATTTGCCAAACGAAAAGCATTTGCTGCAGAATCTAAACAAATAACGCTGATGCTTCCGTTAAGTACAATATTTGGATTTTGCCGTGAATATAACAAAGTTTTTCGCGGAATAAAACATACGCTTATTTTAGATTGAGCTGATCGAAACGATTGTATAATGCATGCTGATGGGATGGCTGAAGGACAGTTTGCTATTACAAGATTAGCGCTGTGGATGCCACGAGTTGTCCCTTCTGTGGCTAAAACAATGGAACTCGAATCATTATTGACCGCTTATACAAAAAAGATACACTTCCAGAAAACAGGATTTATCAAACAGCGATTCCTAACACGACTGATTACACATGGCGTGTGACAACCACGCCCAGCGAACAACTACCTCGATATTTGTTCGTCGTATTTCAACGACAGGCACGTCGTAATGATCAAGAAATGAACAACTCCGTATTTGATAACCTGATGTCAGACGAATATTTGTTAGAGTAAATTCTAAACAATATCCCGAACGTGCAATCGAATGCAAATTTGCTGACGATGAAACAAAAAAACATATCTCGACCGTATATGTATCTTATGGAAGCAATACAAAAATATCAAGACTCGGACAGTGGATCTCAAATATCGGTAGAAGAGTTTCGATCGCTATATCCCATCTTTTATTTCGACATATCAAAACATTCCGAACGAGTTATCAAATCAACTGCTGATATTAAGGTCACCTGGACACTGGCGTACTGCCAGCCGAACAGTATAACGTATATGCACTAGTTGTCAGTGATAGATTCTTGACCATCGACGCGACTAAAGGAAGAATGACTGTACAAGTTTAATCTAACAACGAACTATAAAATAATGAAAACCAAGTACACAACTCGAGAAATATACCTAACGCCAGGTCAAGTTGAAAAATTATCAGCATCTGTTGCTAAACGCCGATCTGTTTCTTTGATGATATCCCCAGCGACAGAAGTCGCTGAGACTTCGAATAAAACAGCGGTGAAAGTAATGCTAACGCAACAACAAATCGACAAACTTGATAAAGGAAAACCCTTTGTTCTTAAACTATCTGTTTCGCAAGTAACTGCAATGTCAAAACAAGGTGGATTTTTTGGACCAGCTCTTTCTGTGATAGCTAGCAAAATTTTGCCAGTGCTTGGTACACTTGGACTAGCAGCTGCGTCAGGGGCAGTATCTGGCGCAACGAAAAAAGCAGTTGAAGGTCGTGGAATCAAACAAATCTGTCGTTAGTTTTGTGTAACAATATAAAATAAATGCCACAACGAAAAACAAAATCGTCGAAAAAAAAGAAAACAACAAAAACAACAAAACGTCGAAGAACAACCAAAGGAGGAATTATTCCAATAGCTCCTCTGTTAGCGGGATTAGCGGGAAGTCTTCTTCCAAACCTATTAGGAATCGGACGTGGAATGACTCTACCAGGGACCAGACGCTATTGAGCAATTTTGATATCATCGAAAAATTGAATGACGTTGTCGGATTTCGCGGAGTATTTTCTAAGGACGAACTCGATGACGTACCAGCAGGTGGTTCGTGCGTCGTAAATATAGAAAACTTCAATGATGGCTCCGGCACTCACTGGGTTGCTGTCCATGATAATAATTATTTTGTTTCATTTGGACTTCCTCCGAGTGATCTTATAAAAAAATACATTTTTAAAAAATTTTAAAAAATAAATTATTCGTCTAATCAACTACAGCCGATTGGAACATCCGCTTGTGGTTATTATTGTATAATGTTTGTCCGACAGATGTCAAAAGATCCTGATCTTTTAAAGTTTATTTTACAGTTTGACAAGCAACCTTCTCACGCAAATGATGAGATAGCAATTAATTTTTGTAAAGCTTGCAATTAATTTTATCTAAACTTGTAAATATATAATGTCAACATACTGTCTCAAATGTAAAACCAAAACAGAAAATAAGGATGAGACGACGGAAAAAACAAAAAAATAACAGAATGATGTTAAAAAGTATTTGTGTTATTTGTGGTAGAAAGAAAAGTATGTTTTTGAAATCGACAACTGGAGCTGGGATAGATAAAGTTATTTTAGTAGACGATTAATCTTATGAAACATAATAAAATAAAATGAAATACAATTGTGATTGTGATAAAGATCTTTGTATCGAACAAGATAAAATCGTCACGTACTGTCAATCATGCAATCACCGTGAGGTAATTGGCAGCGGAATTGACATTCACAAAATTATTGGCAAATTGCCAAAACCAAAAGGAGGCTGGACATTGCCAGGCCATAGGTATACTGGACCTTATAATCCTCTCGATAAACAATTAGATGAAAATGATAATCCACTGCCAGGACAAGAGCCTTATAATGAAGTTGATGCAATAGCAATGCGCCACGATATCTGTTACCGGGACAACGAACAAGATAAGGCTGGTTGTGATAAAGTAATGTTAGATGAACTTCGTGATATGGAGCCGACAAAAATGCGAGAACGTTTTGATAGAAGGCTGGTACAGGGTTTTATTGGAGCAAAATATAAATTAGGACTCGGAAAGGAATTATACGATGATCTCGCAACCGAACTACATAAACCTAAAAAAAAAAGTTTACGCGACGTAAAGTTGTCGCGAATGCCGTTGATGATATCTGGGCGATAGATTTGGTTGATGTGTTAAATCTAGCTCAGTCTAACGATAACAAAAAATACTTGTTTAACGTTATAGATATTTGTAGCAAATATGCTTTTAGTGTTCCAGTTTTAAACAAGACAGGAACGTCGATAACTGATGCGTTAAAACAGATAATAACAAGTACTGAAAGAAAACCGAATAAAACCTGGACTGATCATGGAGCGGAGTTTTTCAATTAAAAATTCGAGCAGTTTCTAGAACAAAATAACATTAAAAAATATGTTACAGGGAACGAGGGAAAAATTGTCGTAGTTGAAAGATTCAATCGCACGCTAAACGAAAAATTACACAAGTATTTGACAGCTAAAAATACGAACAGGTATATCGATGATCTTCCGCAGATAGTTGACGAATATAATAACACGAAACATCGAACTATCAAAATGTCACCAAATGACGCAATTATAAATCCGATATTAGCAAATGAAAACATGTACCGCAGACATAAATTTGAGGTGGGTGATCGGGTTCGGATTTCTTTGACTAAAAAAGCATTTGAAAAAGGATTTACTCCAAACTGGACTGAAGAAGTGGTTGTAGTTGATAAAGTACTTTTAACAATACCTGTAACATACGCGCTAAAAGATCTGGCAGGGGAACCGATAATTGGTAGTTTTTATGAACATGAACTTCAGAAAACTGAACAAGATGTTTTCGTTATCGAAAAAGTGATTAGGAGAAAAGGCAATAAAAGTTTAGTCAAGTGGCGTGGGTATAGCGATAAATTTAACAGTTGGATCCCAACCAAACAAATTATGAAATAATGTTTTTGTAGATTTCCTCGTACTTACGTTTGACAGATTTACATTTTACTGGTCTACATAACGATATTAGATACTGCCTGCGATCGTCAGAGATCGTCATTAAATTAAAAATTTTGACAAATATGAAATCGAATTTTATATTTTCTGTCTGCCTGGAATTTTGATGTTTAAAAAGGGTTTGATAAGCTGCCAAAATATTTGTTGTTCAGCAACAGTAAAATTAAATTTTATTATTTTTTTGGCAATGTGATACTTAACATTATATCTTCCAGTTGTTGGTCTGCTGTAATTTGTTCTGTCAGCGACGGCGACTATCTCATCATCATCGTCAGATTCGTTGTTGTATAAAATATCATCTTCGTATAACTAGCAGATTTGTCTATTATATCGCTGGTGATAGTAATATTGTCTGCGATTGTGTTGTTGGTGATTGTATCACCTGCGATTGTATCTTCCGCATATATTTCAGCGAGTCTTTCCATCAGGTTCATATTATAATATACTTTTATCTAATTTGTTGTTAAAAGATGACTAACGAGGTAAAATATCACCAAAAAGTTAACATATTAAATTACAACGAACTAGCCGAAGCAGTGAGAAAATGTCTGTCAGGTTATAGTGTGTATTCTGTTGACGTTATTGTAATGCCTAACGAAAATAATAGGATATTACTAACAGCAACTGAAAAAAATAAAGTTGATGATAGTGCTTTTAAAACATTAAAATTTAATCGCGACGATATTATAGCATTTGCTCATCATTGCTTAACCAAGAAGGAGCTAACAAATATACTTAATCATCGTATCTAAAGATAATCCAAGAATTATATCTGCTTGAAAACGTTGATCTTGTTATTCCATCAGTAACATATTTTACTACCATAGGATTTATCTTATAGTGTTTTGACGCAGATGTGATTGAAGGAAATTTGATTTCCTCATCTGTTTCAGGATTAAATGAAACAACAGGTTTTGCTGGACGTCTAAAATTATTACCATCACCACCTAGTCCTTTTTTCACATTTTCCTGCTGGGTAACTATTTCCAAATTTTCTAATCCATTATCAGTTTTTACGTTATTGATGTGATTAATAACCAAATTATTAGGTATAGGTCCGTTAAACGTCTCGTAAACAAAACAATGGCTAAAATAATTACATCTACCGGCTAGTGTTCCTCTAACAGTTACCCTGAGATACCCCATATTAGTTATATTACCAATAACTTTTTTGTCCTTACATGTCGTATAATTCCTTTGTCATTCGCCTCGTATAAATCAAATTTTGGGTGGCGTTGAAACTCATCTTGCAAAGATAAGTTTTCGATATTGTCATCAGTAATCGAGCCATTTACTCGATAGACTCGTTGTCCTTCTGGAATATCCTCGCAGAACAAAGCATAAATAAAATCTTTTCGAAACATTTCCGTTCTCTCAGCATTATCAACTTTGACACTGATCTTATAACCTGCTGGCGTTGCTTCGCCAATAGATTTTTTAGATTTTATGTTAATAACCGAACCTAATGCATTTCCAGCGTATAGGTTATACTTCGGATGAACATGATAATACTCTTGCTCGTTTGCGCTTGTCAGATTTTGTGTCATTATATTATAAGGATTTTTTATATCTCTAATTGTTTGTTCAGCTGGCGTGCAGTGAGTTATCGATCGAATAATCAATTAGATATATAATATTACATTATTATATAGCATGCTGAAATTGCGAGATATAGCCAAGAAAAGTCTTATGGGAGAACCTGAAAAAATAGCGACTGCCTTTACGGGATTCGACAACAGTTATCGGTTTGATAAACAAATTGTACTGGTAAATTTTACTGCAACAAATCTTTATCACCTGCTAGAGCCAACTGTAAAACGTGAACTTGAAAAACATAATAGCATAAGACTATTAGTGCAATATCACATTATATTTTCAAAGCTACTTGTGACAGAAGAATCGACTGACAAGGAAATTGCAGACCCTTACATCACTGCAAAATCAAGACGTGTTTTGATTGGGACTGATCTTTTGTCACTGACTAATGAAATACACCAAGAAATTTGGAAAAAGATAGAGGAATTTACCGAATTAGGTTCGGGTTGGAAGTTTGAAATGATCAAGGAAATTTTATTTCACACAATAAAATATAACGTATTACGCGGTAGATCGTATATTGATTTGCCACCAAAAATAAAAAATAAAAAATGCTGTATAAACGTAAAGAACGTCGATAACAGATGTTTCCAATGGGCTATTCTTTCTGCGCTATTTCCAGTAGAAAAAGACGCTGGTCGTGTTGACAAGTATATTAGTCACGTGTCAAAATTAAATTTTAATGGCATCGACTTTCCAGTTTCAGAACATCAAATGCCAAAGTTTGAAAAAGAAAATAATGTTTCAATAAATATTTTCGGACTAGATGAAAAATAAAACGTCTATCCGAGGTATATTTCAGAAAAAGCTTCACAATCGACAATAAACTTGCTGTTTTATAAGAATCATTACGTTTGGATCAAGGGGCCCCGAGTGGCCGAGTGGTCTAAAGCGCTGATCGTTACGGATCACTGCCATCTCACCTCTGTCTGCGTGGGTTCGAGTCCAGGCTCGGCTAACGTGGGTACGTGAGAAAGCCTGCCAGTAGCTTCTCGTGGGTCGGTGGTTCTTCCCGGGGTTTTCCAGGGTTCTTCCTCCACCATTAATACTGGCCGCCATGTATAGCCTATCTTGTGCTGAAAAATGGCGTTAAACCCTATAACAACAACAACAACAACAACGTTTGGATCAAAAACTTTAATGGACTAGTTGGCAGACAGTATAATAAACGAAATAAAAAAAAACGTTCTTTTGTTATCGCTGCTTGCACTGTTGTAATGACAATGAGACATTACAAAAGCATTTGCAGTACTGTAGTGACGTACAATGAATAACAATGCCGTCCAAAGAAAATAGTTTACTGCAGTTTGTCAATCATAATCACAAACTAAAAATTCCTTTCGTTATATAAACCGATTTCGAATGCTTACTTCAGCCTGTACTTGGCGTAGAAAATAATCCTGACAAATCGAGCACAAGAAAAACTCAAAACCATGTTCCTTGCGGAGTAGCTTATAAAATAGTTTGTTGTGCTGATTCGAGATTATCTAAACCAATCGAATTATATCGTGGTAATAATCCGGCTGTCTGGCTTCTCAAGCAGTTAATTAGCGAAGTTGATAATATATTTAATCGTATGAAAAGAGTAACTCCAATGATAAAACTGACATCTCAACAAGAATCTGATCACGAGCAAGCGGAATTTTGTCATATTTGTGAAAAAGCTTTTGACTCGCCTGATAATAAAAAGTACATGACCATTGCCATCTAACAGGACAGTATCGTGGAGCGGCTCATGATCAATGTAATTTAGAATTTCATGCTCCAAATTTTATTCCAGTTGTTCTTCACAGCTTCCGAGGATATGATAGCCATATTATCGTAGAAGCGTTTGGTGATCCCAACATAATATCTCGTTTAAAACTTGATAACGTAATCAAGTGCATACCAAATAATTTTGAAAAGTATATGTCGGTTACGCTAGGTAAGTTGCGTTTTATTGACAGCCTACAGTTTATGACAGCATCATTGGATGAGCTGGTGAAAGGTTGTAGCGAGTTTGATAACCTACGAGACTGTTTTGGAGATAAATATAATCTACTGACTAAAAAAGGAGTATTTCCGTACGAGTATCTCGATGATTGGAGTAAATTTGATGAAACGTCGTTACCTGACAAGGGCAAATTTTATTCGCAACTTAAAAATGAAAATATAACCGATGACGAGTACACAGGATATCTGGAAAGAATTTGATTGTAAGACGTTTGGTGATTATCATGATTTATATTTGAAAACAGATGTTTTATTGCTAGCAGATGTTTTTGAAAGTTTTCGAAAAGTGAGCTATAATAATTATGGACTAGATCCTTGTTGGTATTATTCTGCTCCCGGGGTGTCATGGGATGCTCTGTTAAAGTTTAGTAAAGTGAAGTTAGAATTACTGACTGACGTTGATATGTTCAATTTTATCGAAAAAGGTATTCGAGGCGATATTAGCGTGATCACAAAGAAATACGCCGAAGCAAACAACAAATACTTGAAAGAGTATGATCGTAAGCTTCCTTCGAAGTATATAATTTATCTAGATTATAATAATTTGTACGGTTATTCTATGGCAGAACCAATGCCTTTTGGTGGATTTCGTTGGATTACGGCTGAAAAATTTCTATCGGAGACAGAAAAAAGATATCTGACGATGTTTCGCATTTCGTTGAAGTTGATCTCGATTATCCAACTTCGCTACACAATTTACACAACAATTATCCTTTCTGTGCAGAATCAATGATAATAGATTATAGTTTGTTATCTCAAGAACAACAAGCAATAGCATCACCAAGACAAAATTCTATGGCAAAAAAAACTACTACCAAATTTACTCAATAAGCGAAATTATGTTTTACATTACAAAGTTTTAAAACAAGCAGTAGATGCTGATCTCGTGTTGAGAAAAGTTCATCGTGTACTAAAATTTAATCAATCACCTTGGATGAAAGGTTATATTAACTCGAACACTTCGAGAAGAGCTGTAGCGAAAACCGATTTTGAAAAAAACTTCTTTAAACTTATGAACAATTCCGTTTTTTGGTAAGACGATGGAAAATATTAGAAAACGGGTAAATATCGAGCTAATTAATGATATCAATCACAGAAATAAACTTGTGTCGGATGATGATTTTGTTAGCATGAAAATTTTAAATCAAAATCTTGTCGCGATACAAAGAAGAAAAACAAATCTAAAACTAAACAAGCCGATTTACGTTGGAACTCCGTGTTAGATTTATCGAAGTGGCTCATGTACGATTTTCATTATAATTTTGTTAAAAATCAATGGCCGTCCAGTAGACTATTGTTTACTGATACCGACTCGCTCGTGTATGAAATCGAATGTGAGGACGTCTATCAGGATATATATGATAATCGACATCTGTGTTTGATCTTTCCGATTACCCTCGTGACAGTACATTTCATGACGACACAAATAAAAAGGTTATTGGTAAGTTCAAAGATGAAATGAACTCGAGCATCATCAAATACTTTATCGGATTGCGCAGTAAAATGTACGCCGTATTGTTAGACAATAATAAAATAACGAAAAAAGCAAAAGGTCTGCCTCGCGATTTTGTTAAAAAGTTTATGAAATTTGATGATTACAAGTACGCGCTTGACGGCGGTGTTAGTTTTATAAGAGCAATGGTTATTCGACCAAATCATCATAAACTTGAAACAGATGTCATTATCAAACGCGGATTGAGTAATTTTGATGACAAACGTTATTGCGAAAATGGAGTAGATACATTTGCACTTGGTTATTGTTTTGATGATAGATCTATACTCGATATTATATTCGATGACTAAGGTATGAAATTTTGTGTAAACTTTAGAAATAATGTTCGAAAATTTGACAGTGACAAATAGCTACAATAGCAAGATCAAATATCTAATGATGGACGGCAAACAGTTAACAGTTGAAATTAATAATGAAACATCAGGTATATGTTTTACCGCAGTTCGTGACAAGCTAAAACTTTCACTTACCAGATCTGATGACAGCGAGTATTTCAATTACCTTAAACAATTGAGCCAGAAGTTATCGGCGGAGTTTAAAAATTTTCACGATCCGATCAGTCAACAAAAAAATTCTAAACTTACAATCGATCTTGATCGATCAAAAATATATTTTATTGACAAAAAATATCCTCTTAACAAACTGCAAATAAAAGATTTGTTCGAATGTCGTCGCTTTGTGAGCGGTAAAGTAAAGTTTAGTCTCTATTATCGTGATGATGAGGTATTTCTAATATCAGCGGTTGAAACATTGATCATTGGTGATGAGGTTTGAAGTAGGTAGAGTTTAGTCATTTTGGGTGACTAGTAGGGCTATGAGATGGTCTCCAAGATTTGTTTGGAGGGTGGGGAAAGGTATCTGCGCCAGAACCAGCCTTCTGATTTTAGGAAATCGTTTTTTGGGTGGAATTTTAGGTCCCGAGAGAGTAATTTTAGGGTCTCCGAGAGGGTAATTTGTATTTGTTCTGAGAGTGTGGAGATGTGGGGAGATGTCTCCGCGCCAGAACCAGCCTATTCCCTTACTACTATACTCACTATCCTCCCGTTTCATGACGAAGCCATGTTTGATTGCTTTCGCCTATGGTATAGCGAGCGATATGATTCGTTGTTGCACATTGTTGCTAGGATGGCAATTATAAAAGCCGTGTGTAACAGTTTCCGGAGCGGCCGATTCAATTTCATTTCGAAGAGTTCAGGTAGACCTGTCGTTTTACAATTTTATCTACACCTTTTGTTAACAAATCATGCCTCTAAAATTCCTTGTATTGAGGATGTAAAGTCCTGAGATGGCACGATAACGTGGAAAAAAAAATATTTTCAACACTGAGCTCTGATTATCTCTACAGAATGTCGTGATTGATACACTGAACCCTCATTGCGGTTGCTAGTGCACCTTTGAAATTTGTTCTATTTACAGGATAATCTAGAGCCTATATTCCTTATTGCTAACGTCTTCACCTTCAACTGTTGTTAATTTTATGTAAATCTCTCTCTCTCTCTCTCTCTCTCTCTCTCTCTCTCTCTCTCTCTCTCTCTCTCTATATATATATATATATATATATATATATATATATATAATGTACGCTGTATCAATGATATACCACGAGATGTATAAATTTTTCATTTAAAGGAAACGAGGCTTGCGAGTTTCCTTTCAATGAAACATTTATACAACGAGTGATATATCATTGATACAACGTACATACTGTACATATATTTTACTTATATCACATACAAATACATTTATTTGCCCTTTGAACGGAGTTCAGATTTACTACAGGGAGCTGTGTATTGACCTAGTGAATGAACTCCTCATATCCCCAAGTGTGTCAGCTACAAAATGTAGCTCTATGCCTTTTGTGGCTATTTACAATCACCCTTGGATATTGATTAGTTGGTTGTTTTCATTTTTAGTTTCTATTTTTTTTTCACATTGATTAAATCAATATAATACACACTTGAGATTAAAAATGAAAGATGGTTTTAATAATAAAAGTAGAGCACTACAGACACTAGGTTAGCTACTCCATTTACATGAACGGAAAGCCATTCACCTACCGGCTCATGGAAATTAATGTGGAATAGAAACTAAGTGAAATGACGAACCAACAAGAAGTAAGTAAAATATTTTAATATATTTACAGTTGATTTAAGTCATTATTCTGCTTTGGCAACAGTACAACCGACCATAAACTCTCTGTCTGTCTGTCTGTCTGTCACTCTCTCTGTCTGTCTGTCACTCTCTGTCTGTCTGTCACTCTCTCTGTCTGTCTGCCTCTCTCTCTCTCTCTCTCTCTCTCTCTCTCTCTCTCTCTCTCTCTCTCTCTCTCTCTCTCTCTCTCTCTCTCTCTCTCTCTCTCTCTCATCCTTTGGTCGGTTTGACTTAACTTTTACCATCATTCATAAGTCCAGAGATATCGTGGAATGACACAAAATAAACTCTTCTACGTTCGTCAATTCATAGATTTTAGCCCGTATCTTGCTACTATGGTCAAGAGAGAGAGAGAGAGAGAGAGAGAGAGAGAGAGAGAGAGAGAGAGACGAGAGAGAGAGGGGGGCCTTTGGACATTTCATATTTAATTAATAATAATCGAGTTTTAGAACATTATAGTATGTTTAAGAAACAACAACAAAAACAAAACATTAAATACATTACAGTATGTGTACCACGTAACCCAGGAATTTACTGTATAATGTCAACATGGTCTGCAACTTTGTATCATTGATAAACACTGTAGATAAATCCCAAGGAAAGTGCACACGTATCGTTACGACGAACCATTATCTTGTAGGTTACTTGGTGTAATTTCTATTTCAAGGTTTTAATCCAGCCCAAATTCCTTTTCTCTCTCACTCCACATTTCTGCGTAGTTTGTCCGTTATGCATGAGAGGGGAGGGGGGAACAGAAAGCAGAAAGGATTGTGATGAAATAGTGTACCATATTAAATTCATTTAGAAAACGAGGATTATTAATACTTTTTATCGTTATTTTCATACGTCACTAATGATTAATGTGTGGAAATTCATCATTGATTTAGAATCAACTGCAGACGGTCGCTTGTATGTTTATATATGGGTATTATTGCGCTATGGGCAAATCACAATTTGATATACCAATAGTATTGGTATATCAAATTGCTTTATACCAACACTTTAAATGCCATGTTATTTTTAATGCTCGTGATATAATTAACGATTTTGACATGGTAAACTACTTCTCAGTGTATGTATTGACCAATAAAGATTTTGTCCTAGTAAACTATTACTCATTGTATATATATATATATATATATATATATATATATATATATATATATATATATATATATATATGCCTGAGCCAGTGCACATTATGGAGAATTAAGTACTGGGTGCCATTCTACTTAGGTCACCGTTGTGCACCTTCTGGATAGCACATTCAACCAATTAGCCTATTACTTGCACCTTCGGAGATTCGCAATAACAACACCTTATGTAGTATATTATTAGGGGTTTGGAATATTTTTTCCTTTTTCAGAGCCTCTATCCTCCATGACATTTGTTCATTTAGCAAGCAAGCCACACACGTTGCGCAACACTTGGATTATTTGGAGCTGGATTTATACAGTGACGCAGAGCAGTGACCGACAGAGCTGCCAATGATAATTATTTTCTTTTTACGCGGGAATTATTTTCTGTAAATCTGCAACCACGCGTTTTTTGTTTGTGCTCGGAGTTAGTGGTATTTTCCCGTTTCTGCTAAAACAGCCTCCAGCTGAGCCGCGCTAATTATTTCATCCTCGATAACAACTGAGTACAATTTGCTACTTGTGCTGAGGCTGCTTTTTGCCGCTGCAATTAGTTCTGAAATGACACTAATTTGTGAATGAAATTGCATTGAAATTAATTTTCTAACACCACCACAGACACCGGTTACTATAGATATAGCCCTAAAAATAATTTCGAGTGTTGCACCTATGATAGTTATAGTGTTTGCAATTCCGGTCACACCACGACCAAATGTTGTTGCCGCAACAAGACTGCAAATAGCACCCACGACGAGACACGCTCGTTTGTATTTCAGTTCAGTTTTGTTGGTGATTTGATCTCGCAGCTGTCGTTCCGCATTGATTATTTTTCATTTAACATTGAGGGTCCATAGTAGTTCTTTTATTAATAATACAATCTCACAGTACAAATGCACTACAGGCAGACCCTATCCGGACTCATCACGTCCAGGTGCCAGACGCACATGCATTTCAAGCCAATTACCCATTTCACTAGTAAAACTGTTATACAATTATCGAGAATATCAGCCTCGGAAATATATAAATTTCAATTGATGATGCGTTCCGGGGGTCTAGCAATCTTTTAATTTTAACTGTTACCAGAACAAGTGGGTCCCTGTTCAATAACAGGCGAGATCTTTATTCTCACCTGAATCAATGCTAGTGTAAAATACTCGTTGGTGAACGTAACTGGGGTGAATACAGTAGTGAATACCATTTCGAAGTTATAGAAAAAATCCCTGATTGCTTTGACACCTTATGGTGTAGTCTACTTTTGGGAATTTGCCTGTGCAAAAATGCTTCCAAGCTGACCACGACATGGTTGTGAGACATCAAGGTAGTCTCAACGGTTGATATTTAAGGGTATAAGAGGGTTTGATAACACAACTCTCACGCAGATATTCGTCGATAAGTGGAACAAACTTACCGTCAATGTTAACATCTGCAGCCAGTTGGTCTAACAACTCGTCGATAAATGCAGCAACCTCATTTCCTCGGTCAGAATCCATCAGGTACATAAAATGTAATTTAACGTTAAACATAAACTCCATAACCGTTGATGTACCGGCCTTGAGTGACTTTGAATCCTTCGAATTGTGCCTCATCTTCAACCATCAGCGATACCGACATCGCATGTGTAAACGTTTAAGAACCTTTGGGTCACGTATTATTAATTTGCCAGAATGGATACTACTTTGTCATATTGTTATTGAGTCCCACCCACAAGAAAAACCGAATTCAATAAATACGATACAGTCTCGCGCACCTTTAAAGATGTGAGATTTAGGTTTATCAAAACCATTTCCGTCAGGAAAATAAGTCGACCACTTGTTATGGTGCCAGCTATTTATCCTTTCCTTCGCTGGTCAAAATTTTAAAGTATGCTTTACATTAATTTTTTATGCGTAGTGGTGGAGGCACATCTTCAATCTGCTCTTACGTGTATTGTTTCATCCCACAATTGGCTGTATCAACATAATCTTTGACAAACGCAACCGGCACTCTAGGGTCTCTGATTCAACCGTCTTCACTGAGCACAGCCAGATTCCTTACTACGCAGTCTTCTTTGAGTTCGACAATTAACATCATGAATTTCAACGTTTGACGTTTGCAGTTTACCAGTTTGATCTTCAAACATAGCAAGCAGAACCATCTCAACACCACAACAAAACGATTGGTACTCTCAGATCCGCATTAATACCGTGTTTTCGGGCTGAGTAACGACCTTAAATATTTTTAGCCATTTCTATAATATTAAACGTATTTTAATGTGAAATCATTAAGTGATTGCAGGGTTGGTCAACGCTCTAGTGCACGCAAAGCAAAATCAGAATCGGTATAGCACTACGTATAGAAAAATAACCCTGCTCAGTTGCTTAACCGACACAGTGAGCATCACGGTAAGAAATATCCATGTAGACGGTGCATGCATTTCTTTAGCACCCAAGAACTGCTCACCAATCATGACTTTTACTGTAATGAGATTAGTGCAATCCGTAGCGGACAATAATGCCGAACCAATTGAAAATATTCTTAAATTCACTGCGGTGCAACGAAAGATGAAAGTCCCTTATATCCTCTACGAGTAGTTTGCATGTTCCAACGCAAGTGGTAGAAGCGAACGCGTCTAGCAATGACCAAACAGTACAAGTCGCTGACAAGCTACCATGTGGGTCTTGTAACACAGTAGTTAGGTGCGACTGACAAACTGAGCCACAAATATTGTATCGTTGTAAGGATTCAGCTGAGGTTTTCCTTAAATCGCTCGAGGTTAAAGCGAAATCGATTCGACAGCTGCTCTATTCGTCAACAGTCATAATTATAACTCGTGACAACATTCCGGAGCAGTACAAAGTTGCTGCACACATCGCATGCAATCTACATTTGAGAATTTATCCCAACAAAACAAAATTAACTGAAGTATTTCATAATTTGCGTGGGTATGATGCCACCTAATAACCCAAGTAGCAGCCACGGCATCAAACTCATCGATAAGCCTGATCCGCAGCAACATGCAAAAAAATACATGAGGTTTAGGCTCGGACAATTATAGTTCATCAATTCGTTAAAGTTTTTGCTTTCGTACTTTGACAAGTAAGTGAGCAATCTAGCGATGGAAAACTTCGCAATCACTCGACGATGCTGCCCCTAGGGCTAACGGCCCAAAATATGAACTTGTTGACGAGAAAATGTGTTTATCCATACGAGTACATGAATAACTGGGACAAGTTTGCCGAGACCCAATCGCCACCGATCGAAGCGTGTAATTCGTCGTCGTCACGTGTAAGCATCTGAGAAAAATATTACGAGCATGCAAACAAGGTTGTGGTTCATTCAAATACAAAATATAGGTGACTATCACTATCTGTATCTACGGCCCGATGTGTTATTGTTCACTGATATGTTTCAGAAATCTCGTGACACTGCCATGCACGTGTACAACCTCGACTATGCACATTATTTTTCATCACCGGGGATGGGTTCGAATGCGTTGTTGTCAAAAACAAAAATCAAGTTGGAATTTCTCACCATTATTAACCATCATCTTTTATTACAAGCTCCTCGTTATGGGATTTTTCCGACGAGTCGCAGATATCCGCGCGAAAACAACCCAAACGTGGACGTGTATAAACCTGCTGTCCCTAACAGTTACATTATGTATTTCAATTAAAATACCCTTTATGGTTGGGCAATGATCAACGGATTACGGTTCGTTGGTTTCAGTGGATTGAACCAAGATACCTTGAGATCATAAGACATGCGCAATTACAACATTAACAGTGATCACGGATAATCCTTTGAAATTGATCTACAATATCCTGAACATTTACATGATGTACAGAAAGATTATCCGCTGGCCCCAGAAGCTTTGTCGGTGCTTGGTATGTGGCTCTCACCGAAACAGTGCTCCATCGGCAATGAATCCGGCCGCAATTATCCTGAATGCGACAAGCTAATACCAAGTCTTAGGACCAAACACAATTATGTACTGAAAGTGCCAAACCTCTAGGTGTAACTGCAATTGGATATGAGATTAACCAAGATCCATCGAGTGCTTGATTTTCGTCAGCATGCTTGGATGGCACGGTATATTCAAATGAATGTGGATCTGAGAACTATGCCCACGAATGAGTTTTAAAAGCTCTTTTCAAGCTCATGAATAGTGATGTGTTATGAACAGTCACGGAGAATTTGCGCAAATTTATTCGAGTCTACCTTGTCATTGATAGTGAACAAGATCAACTGCGAAGGCTCATCGCTGACTCTGCCTTTGAATCCAGAAAGATTTTTTATGGTGGATTTGTTGTCGTTCACACAAAAAAGTCGAAACTAAAGCTGACAAAACCAATCTATGTTAGTTCTTCCGTGTTGGACTTGTGGAATCCGCTCATGTACGAGTTCCACTTTAACAAGATGAGCACATCTTACTACGATCGCATCAAAATGCTGTACAATGACCCTGACTAGTTGCTGACGCATATGACGACTAAAGGTGTGAACGCGGACATGAGACAATCATGTTAGGTAAATAAAATTCATACCAGTGATTATCAGGAAGAACATCTGTTGTTTAGTAACACCGACTAAGAGGTTGTTTGTAAGTTCAAAGACGAAGCCTCGGGTAAATCAATCGAAGAGTTTGTGGGACTGCGACCTAATATATATTCTGTCGTGGTTGGACCACCCACCCACCCAGCCACCCCCGAAAATAAAAAGAGGAGAAAAGGTGTTCCACGAGTTATTTTAGTTTTTCTCGATGTAAATTGTTTTGATAAAATTAAACGTCACACTTTAAAGGTGCACAAGTCCGGATCATACTTTTTTTATCACACCCAGAACAAAAGTTGGGTGGGTTAGAATGATAATGTTGAAAAATGATTAACTTCATCTTCGTTGGCAGACACCAATGGCACGTGACAAATATAGTCAGCACTGTTGTTGAAGAATTGTTCACATTTCCATTTTCAACATAAGTTGCGGAGCTGAAATCTAGTTCGAAAAACGCAACGTTTATCTGGAATGATACATAATTTTACTTGGTGTTTGTGTTTAAGATTAGATTTTCTCATTATATATAAGTAATGGATTCTAACCACGGTTACGCTTTTATAGTCATAAACTAAGTAATAGAAATAAGCAAACCGAACAAGTTTTGTAAAACTTAACAAGTAATTTAATCATCAATGTTCTAACTGAAAATATGAGAGGAATTTACAGTATTTATGAAGTGAATCCGAAATAATCCTCTTAAAGGTCTATGAACGTGAAAAAGAATGAAAAGTTTCGTATAAATTTAAAAACGGAAATGTACTGTTCCATTAGGAATCGTGACATTTTCAAGGTGGCGTTGTCCAGAACTCCTTTAAATAATTCGCAATAGTTCCTGAATATTATATTTCAAATAGTTGGCACTTTCTATTTCCACTAAACAGTTGAAGCAAATGTATTTCCTCTCGAATAATATCTAAGTATAACATAAAACACGTCTCCAGACGTACAACAGGATCAGAAGAAATGAGGATGACTCTAAACTAGGAATGATTCTGAATGCTGATCTCTCCTTACTTGTACCTTCTCTTATGGCTATATTTCACAACATGTCCAACATGACGGGTTTTACTACTCACTTTACTTCATAAGTGGCTATTCGTGTGACCTAGCTGAACCAATGGGAAGTTATTAAGTTTCTATAAACGTCCACATCCCATTAGCCAAGGAGACAAATCGTTATTAAATCTTGTTATTAAGATTATTATTACCAATTGTCAACATATAAATAAGCATCTATTTATAAATCCTATATAATTTTCCGCTCTTAACAGACACTAGTCACGTACACAAAATCTAACTGAAGATAATCTGTATAAGTTAAGGATATGAATACAAATTACAAATTTTAAATAAATTTATGTGCTTGAGTTACAAAAATATAGATATACATAACACCACGATGATGAGGTTGCGGAATTTACCGTCGGGAAGTTAGACCCATTGACACCGAATGCTAACATTTGGAGAACAAAAAACCGCTCAAGCGTTGAATGCCCACCAGGTGCGATAACACTCCGAGATTCTTTCTACCATGGCGATGACAGAATTGCCGCTTAAGCTCAATAACGAAAATTTTACACCAACACTGACTGACTCAATTGAGAAAAAATATCTCGACTGTTATTATAAATAGGCCGAACTTGTTCGGGTAATAGTTACTGGGCAAAGATGATAGTTGGATGTAAAATGTAACGGCGCAATACAATCGGTGTGTTTTTTATATGAAAGGGGCATTAAACACCCCACAACGTACAAGTGCCAGAAATATAAATATTCCCCAAGGAGAAGTTTTATATATTTGTTTGACAAGTTTATCACAATGTAACGTCATTGAATAATTTTTCATCAGTACTAAACTTCAAATTATTTTGGGGGTTCATTTTGAACTAGATTAATTCGTAGGACTGTATGAAATGTATTGTAGCAATAATTCATGTTTCCTGTATTTCGATATTAAAGTGGTATTTCAGTAGTAATGTACAAAGGAGATCTAGTACACATCAATGAAGTTAAATTAGAAAGTAAATATGTCAAGTTTACAGTCAAAAATCATCATGGTTCTTTCATTTTCATGCAGCCTGAAGGAAAGTGATACCATCACATGCACATATTGGGGGTATTTTGGAAATATGTAATAAATGATAGAAGGATGAGGCAGTCATTTGATTAAGTAGTGAACAATGTTTTCTTTGTTTCTTTGTACATGGTCAACACAGCAAATCTCCAACTATTTTAAATTTAATAATTGATTTACTGCGTAAATATATTACCATGCCCTTACTTGCAAGAGAAGCTTGTTTTTCTCTTACAAAATCAAAGTGACAACATGGCTTTCCTCTTGTTTCACCAATCAATAATTGATGCTGCAAAGTTTATTATTGTATAAGCCAATAGCTCTTAGCTGCTGCTTTATTCTTTCTTGTTTACTTTTTATTTCGCTTTGTAATTTATTTTCCTCAATAAAATGTACTTCCGACAACTATACGCTGATAACAAAATCAACCTATTTTTAATTGATTTGTACATTTAATAAACACCATTTGTACTTGCATATTCATTTTTTAGATAGTTTCGAATGAGTATTAAGAAGATGAGAGAAATTACTCTAACGTTTCTTAAACTCATGAAAAATCGTGGAAATCATTATACAACGGGAAACAAAAGGGTCATAAATTATGTGATTATTTCTATTTCAATAGACCTCTCACTGTGGAAGCATATGGTAACTCAATTTTGTTACATAAGTCACTTTATTCAAATTCCACAGCACTTTCAGCAAGATGAGCAATGGCCTCGACACCTGCTTCGTCATTATTTTAATCAGAAGTCCAACGGCTCTAAACTGATCTTTGATTATACAATTTTGAATATAACGTTTTGTATGCAGCACGTACGGTTACGCAAAGAATGTATTATGCACGTAAGGATTCGAACATGCAAGCTCGGACGGGCAAAGTAACCGATATGTGTCCCCAATTCTCAAATCCTGGATTCAAAAACGATATAAAATTAGTGGGCTGGGATTATTTCCATCACATTTGAGGAACTGCATTCATGTCCGAAAACATTTGTTGCAATAAAGATGTAACCTACGTAGAGAAAATAAATTGGTTTTTGATGATCATGAACAAGATATATACAGCTAACAGAGAGTTTCATCCGCTTGTTCGCGGAGAAATATATGTAATCATGTGATAAATGAATGTCATATGTCATGCAAAGATTCTTTGAAGTGTTCGATTTCTTAAATACATATTTCTAATTTAAAGTACATAATGTGAGTTTGCTATTACACAAAGATACCTTTATGTATCAAGTATAGACCTTTTGTAGATTTCTGCCTCGGTCAGCAATTGAAAGCAATTTTTCTTTAATTTTCTTCAATTTTCTTCTTCAAAGTATTTATTCATATAACGATATTATGAATGGCTTGTCGGATTGATTAGTATTTATCAATATAACGATATTATGAATGGCTTGTCGGACTGATTTACGTTTGTATTTTAATAATTGCCAATTCGCATCTCCATAAAACCTGCAAAAGTACAAGCTAGACAGAAGAACAAACAGAATGACTAACAGCCATGCAACTAAACAGAGAAAGAAATAAATCTCAATATAGAAGAAAGAGGTATTTCATATTGGGGCAATTTAATTATTTACATGTTCAGATATACTTTAATTTCAAAGTGTGAAAACTGTTCTTCTCTGGCTCATTTCAGAATTATAGATAGGAAACAGAGGAGACTGCTGTTCAATGTTGGTATTTTTATGCTACCCAGTTGACCTTGTCTTACTACGTTATTCCATTTACTAGTCTACCTCATTACTCTAGCAAGCTCTGACGCAAGCAGAAAGATGAAAATCATCTATTTAAAGTTCTTAGTTTATTCGGTAAGTTATAGTGCTTTATAAGCATGTTTTAGTTTTATTTATATCGAGTTTAAACCATATTAACTACAAACATTTTCGAGGTAAACCGAGTGCTTCCTATGAACATACCATTTGGATAAATGTGCGCATAACACTTATATTAATCAATCTCCGAATAAAGGATCCTACAGATAGAAACTGGTACCCCGAGAGATACAATATAGAAATCATATTTATTTGGAATACCTTAAATAAATATATATTCAATATTGACATTTCGTGTAGTAGCAACTAGTGGCAATTCAAAATTTAGAAGGTTAATTACAGAAAACTCTTTTGTACACAAGTGTATTTATACTGAAGCAGGAGTTATCAACAGTTTGTCATTAAGAACACTTCATTTGTTATACACCTATCAATTTTGTAGTCAAGTAAAAGCTAGAATGTTATCACCATATCCTAGACGTAGGAAAGCGATACTCACCATTACTGATTTGCTATCACCATGCCTTTCTCCAGATTTCAGTTTCAATTGAACTATGCCATAATGTATATTTAATTTGCATTGTTTGTTAGTTAGGCATATTTTTTTTAATTTTATGCTACGGATAAGTATATTTTGGATTTGACCTTGTCCAATATCATTTTCATTTTCAACCGGACCTGAAATTATTGATTTTCTGTTCTGTAAACAACTAATATATAGCCAATATTTTCTCTATGAGTATCGGTTTAAAATAAGGATTATTATTAATAGAAGTAAAGGATTATTATTAATAGCAGAAAACATATTTATCTTGATCTAATTCATGGACATTGTGTTTTCCATGTTCTTGATTATAATTTTAGTTACAGACTTTCTGCTATTGTTTTATCTTGTAAACATTTTGAACCTTCCAGAATGAAATTTTCCATTAAGTAATAGTTTGATTTTTTATGACCTGCGGTCAGATAGAGCACTATATAATCTTTGTTACTGGAAAAATGATTTATTCATACTGTAAGATCTGATCATAATCCGTTTTATCATTACGGTGTCCAACTTTTTATTTTGGGAGGAATTTGTTTATTCAAATTATTTAATAAAAGTTATTCTTCTCTTGAAATGCAAAGTGTTCAAAAATAACATTATTCGAAAAAGAGACTTGGATTTATAGTGAAGTTTCAACTGAAGATATATTATAATATTTTATTATTGTGATTTAAAAACGACTGTTGGAAAATCACTACGATACAGGCCACCACAGGCACATCCCTACTTGTAGCGCTGAATTTATGTTGCAATAACGGTTGCTCAGAATTTTAATCATTAGGACGTGTGATCAAGATTCTAAGATTATTTTGGATTTATTTCGTAACACAATGTGTTCTTTTGACTTTGTTCACTTTCTATTCTGACGAAATAAATTATTTGTGAAATTTTACAAAACTTGTTGGCTCACACTTTTTTCTATTGCTTACTTTAAGACATTTGAGTCACAATAGAACATTTGGCGCCCGTCCATTGGATATGAATTTCTCTAAAATATTTCAGAAAACCTTGGTTTGGGTCAGGTATTATTTCATATTTTATAAATTTTTATTGAAGCCAACAAGCTTTTACAATGTCATCTAAAGTTGAGAATTTTATTCCAAATCCTACCCAGGAACGGTTAGACTCCTTGAATATGATCTTTCTGAGGCAAAAGCTTCTTTAACGAAGCAAGACATTAAAAATAGTTGGGTCCACTATTTTGTAAAAAAGAATATTTTGGACAAAAGGGCTTTGGATTTGACTAGAGAGCCTCCATCTGGCTATAACTTGCAAGGTATGAGATTGAAGTTTAAATACAAGAATTAAATCGACTTAAGAAAGCTTGAGTTCAGAAAGACGAAAGAAAGAAACACATACAATGGCAGTTAAAGAAGGAAGAAAAACAAATGCAGTTTCAGAAAGAGGAAAGAGAGAGAAAGAGAGGATAGGCTAATGTAAATAAAGATGCAAGGTGAAAAAAAAATCAGAACGAAATAGAGTGAGAAAGAGAAAAGGAAGAAATGTTATTTCAATTTAGATTGAGAGAATTAGAACTGGAAAGTAAAATGCACATCCCCAAATTCCACGCAAATACACGTTTTGATGTTACTAAAATTATTAGCTTAGTGCCCTCTATAATACATAAAGAAGTAGGTAAATATTTTCCTCATTTTGAAAACAAAATTGCTGAAAAGTTTGAATGGCCAAGGGAGCATTGGACTCTGTCATTACCAAATGCACGGTTTTGCAAAATTCGGGACATCTATACTTCTTGTCAGTACAGCAAACTGCTGATTATAATCTGGCTAAGGAATGTATCTTGAAGGGTTATGAGTTGTTACCCAAGGCCTATCTACAAACCTTCAGGAACTATCAAAAAGAAATTGGAAAAACCCATGTCGAATTTGCAAGAGAAAAAGAGCACTTATTTGATAGGTGGTGCTTAACAAAGAAAGTTGGTCAAGATTACTAAAATCTCCGACACCTCATATTAGTTGAAGAGTTCAATAACTGCGTCGATAGTGATTTTAAGACTTACCTTGATGAACACAAGGTCTAAACTTTAGAAAATGCTGCTCGTACAGCTGACGAGTACTCCTTCGCTCATAAAGTTCCTTTTGACAGTAAGTCTTCTACTCTGCAGTCTCTTGGCAACAAAAAACAAAATATTTCAGTCTAATATGAGCTCTTCCAAGTTTCAATCTGACAAGATTAATCAAAATTTTTTATTTCTTCCTATGTACACCTATTGCAAGATGAACGGGTGCGTTATATCTTATTGCTGCAAATAGAAAAATAAGCAACAGAATCAAGACAGACCTATTCCAAATTCTCTTATTTCTATGAGATCACGGTCACGTATTGAAAGAAAGACATATGTTGAGCCAAGCAAACCCCATCCTGGTTTTATTATAGAGAATCATGAATTATTCATGTCGAACAGTTCTTTATCACTCATTAGTGATTCTACCAATCGTACACTATTAAAATTTTAAGAGACACAGGAGCTTCTCAGAATCTTTTATTATCAGGTACTTTACTTTTTTCTGAAAAGTATTCTTCTCATCAGAGTGTTCTTATTCAGCGAAGAGAATGCGGCGTTGTTAATATTCCTCTCCATTGTGTAAATTTGTCATCAGACTTGGTCTCAGGTACCGTGAAGGTCGGAATATTGTAGTCTTTACTCATCGGGGGTATTTATTTATTACTAGGCAATGACATTAATTGAGACGAGGTTGTGGTTTATCCACTTGTATCTGACAAACCTTGTTTGAATCAGAAAGCCGATCCTATCAAGAATGAAATTCTTGATTTATTCCAAGCTTGTGCAGTTACAAGCGCTATGGCAACGAAACTTCTTGAGACTGATGTTGAGCAATCCATTATTTCCATTAGCTGACACTTGTATTGGTCAGGCTTTTGATGGTGTCACTTTGGCTAATTGAATTGACCAATCAAAAGGTATTGATCACAGTGAACCGCTTTTGACCGCTCATTATCTTTATTCTAATCAGGTTGACGAACGACAATCATTTGACGGCACACAAGAAAAGATCTTGAGATCCCCTGTTTGTTTCAGAGGGCTATTAGGGAAACTGAAGCCACCTAAGTACCTGTTTGTTTTTTTGTTAATAATGGGGCCCTTATCAGAAAATGGAGACCACCTGAGATACCTGCTAGTAACGAATGGTCAGTAAGCTATCAAATTCTAGTTCCAGAGTCGCATAGACAGGCAATTCTTAATCTAGCTCATGAAACTCTTTTTGCTGGCTATTTAGTGATCAATAGGACTTATCACAAGATCTTGAATCAGTTATATTGGCTGCAAATTAAACGTGATGTTTGCAAATACTGCAGATCTTGTCACCCTTGTCAAATGGTAGGAAAACCCAATCAGAAGATACCTAAGGCTCGTCTCCAACCACTTCCTACATAGTCGAACCATTTAGCGGAATAATAATAGATTGTGTCCATCCCTTACTTAAGACCATGTCAGTCAACCAATACTTGTTGACCATACTGTGTGTTTTTACAAGATTCCCAGAGACAATTCCTTTAAGGGATATTAAAACTAAAAAAACAGTAAAAGATTTGATAATTTTTTTTTTTGTTCTCAATTGGACTTCCTAAATCTATCCAATCTGATCAAGGGTCAAATAGTATGTCTGGATTTTTCCAGCAAGTTATGCATGAATTAGGCTTCCAGCAATTCAAGTCTACTGCCTATCACACTGAATGCCAATGAGCTTTAGAAAGATTTCCTAACACTTTGAAAAATGAAATATGATTCGGTCATATTGTTTTGATACTGAAAAGATTTGGACGAAGGTGTTCATTTACTGTTGTTTGTTGTTATGAAATCATTTCAAGAATCTTTAGGATTTAGACCCTTTCAGCTTGTTCTTAGACATACTACCAGTGGGCCATTAAGTTGTTAAGAGAAACTTCTTTCAAATGAACAAACAGAAATTAATCTTCTCGACTATATTTCAAATTTTAAATATAAGTTGTCAAAGGGCTGTGAAGTTGGAAGAACTCATCAAGTCATGAGAGAAAATTCAACGGAAAATATTTTTCAGTGATTTAAATTATATCTTTAATACTCCAGGGAGGCAAACACAAAAATCTAGTTCCTTGTCATGACGTTACATGGACTACATCATAAAACGTCAGTGATCATTGTGATGATGCTTGTTAGTTAGTGTATAGTTGAGTATTAAAACTTGTAACAAACATGTTACGCTTTTAATCCCATAATATAACACACAATTGAAGATAAGTTTCATAGTGTAGATATATGTCAGTAAATAAAAGTACACAATACAATGTGATCCCCCTTCCACGATTCTATCACAACCCTCTACCGTAGTATCATTTATTTTCGTCAGGCTCATTTTTTTGTGGTTTTGTTTTTAAAAAAAAAAAATTGTGGACACTAAAATTCGAGGTTTGGAAACAAAGTTTGCATATTAATAGGTATTTAATTTCGTTGATTAACATTTACAAAGCCCAAAATAATGAAAACAAAAAATGAAACTATGTCGATGCAAAAAACGGTCACTTAAGTGCTTAAAACAATACTATCACATGTATCAGCATAAAGCAAAGACCTAAAAGAAAATCAATATTTACGCCGTGTTTTCGTCCGAGTGAATAACATCAGTGAAAACCGATGCAGCAAACAACGCTAAAAATATATTATCACCTCTATGAGCACAAATAAAACACCTGTCAAGATCAATGGCTCACACCGTGGTTTCGTCTCAGTGCTGAACATGAAACGAGCCGACAGCACCAATGTACGAAAATGCTAACTAAAATGAAAGACAGTGGAATCGCTGCTTTGTTTGCACCAGCCTCATATACAGACCAACTTCAACCACTATAATTGACAATAAATAAAAAGCACAAAGAAGAATTAAATTCATACTCCCACAACTGGTATGCTAAATAAGTCATACCGGCCATCATAAAAAAAGTTGCTGGCAGCGAGCAGTGCACTGCGTAAGTGAACCTTGCAACCTCATTAATCAAGGATATTCACGCTGAATGGATACTTCTGGCACTCGAGAATATTAGTAAAAGATCGGGCCTAATTTTTAGTGGTTTTGAGAAAGCTAGATTTATATAATTCTGCAATTTGGGGATTGTTTACCTGATAAGCATTGGCGTGTACCAAGAGATTTGATTGTCACAATGTTGATTTAATGGGTTTGTCCTAAAATCGGTGAAGTGTGATCTTTAATATTCTGCTGTAATTAGTGTATATACACAGTGCTTCGTTAATAATAGAGCTTCAAACAATAGTTCTAGTACTTTGTAAGCTTGTTGTTCTTTTGGATTAAAAATGCATGGATAAAATTAATTGCGCTTTCAGGAGGATTCAAAACATTTCGATCTATTTGAATAAGCATTAAATTTAATTTTCCTATACTAGAATTTGTATTATTCTTTCAAATTATTTTCAGTATCACTAGTGTTTGAATACCTTATGCTTTTGTATCGTTTCTCTCTATTCTTACCTCAGTGAGACGAAATTACAGCTACTGGAATACTTTATCGCTACGTGTGCATTGGATGCTTTATAATTCTTTAACTCAAAGGGTAAAAATAAAACAAAAATTGTACAAGCTAATATGATATTACTAGAGTACAGTATTGACGTTGGTATATCAAATACTAGTATCATTGTTAGTTAGGAACGAAACACAATCAGAAAACGGAGAATTGACGTGAGTCATTACCACATGTTGCTAAGTTTTCGTTCAGGCTTAAGTTCGTGGTTCAGGGAAAGAACTGAAACAACGCCAATTTGTCTACAGTATTACATTCTCCTAGCCGACAGACTCACTATATCATAGCATTTATGTATTAAACGCAATTTAATTGAATCTAATTCCTTTAGATATTCAATCTTCACTACCAGTTTGAAAATTCAACTTAGCACCACCTGAGACAATATTTTTGGAGTTGTCCTTAACTCTTGGGAAGTTCTGATTTTTAATGTACACAGTCTGTATCAATACACATAAATTCAAATATATATTTCATACAAACTCTCTCTCTCTCTCTCTCTCTCTCTCTCTCTCTCTCACACACACACACACACACACACACACACACTCTGTCAGACATAAACGAAATATATCATAGTCTTGACATGTATCAAATCAGATTAAAAATTCACATAAACAAATTACATGTTAAGCTGTAGTATTCTACAACCTGTAAACCTTGACAATGGTCCACTTTTACCAGAACGAAATTTTTTATTAGACATCGTTATAGTGTAAAACATTGATTCTGTAACTTGCACACTTATTTTTCTTGCACTTTGGTTTTCTTCGTTTCCTTTTAAATAACATCAAGACCTCCAAATTAGATATTTCGCAATCAGAATGAAAATATGAATTGGATTTACAGACTTGTCATTTCCTAGAAAGGCATCACATTTGGAAATTGCAATGTTTGTTATATAATTTCTAATCCATGTAAGAAAGAATTTCCAAACATTTTCAATAACTGAACATTATAAAATTTGGCACCTTAATAGTCTGCAGCAAGCATCATTTTTCACATTAGGTTTATTATTCTTTATCAAATCTTTATATACTTTAGATTTATTAATCTTTATCAAATCCTTATATACTTAATGGAAATTTGATTCTTCAAAGAGCAACATTATTTCTTAACTTATATTCCTAACAGCATTTCCCCAAGCTCATATAATTGAAATCTTCTTTTGCAATATCAACAAAAATTAGAATATCTTGCAACAGGTATTATTCCACTGAGGAGAGTAAGTTTTTCATATTCCTATGACATGGATAACAGCCTTAAAAAAGTCTTCATCCTAATACTTTATTCGATTATTGAATATTCGTCTTATGAAAACCTGTTTTCGGGCTTCAAAGGAATATTTTATTTAATATTTAAAGTGTTTCATTATTTTCTAAAACAAACTTGTTGAAAACGTGACGCAAAATTCATCTCACACTACTCTCCTAAACGGACTGTCTTGATTATGATACATTGAAAAGGAGGTACCATAGTGAAACTTCGTCATATTGTCATTTCTCTGACAAAAGAACTTTTAGGCTGACACAAGAAGAGGAAGGGAGGTAGGCTGGGGAGAAAGTGATGATGATGTCAGCTGCTAATACTTGTTTCGGCAGACATTTAAATATGTAAGCTGATGAGTATTGCTTTCGTCTAGTAGCAAATATTTTCCAATTATGCCCACATACATAAACTATAATATTCAAGAGATGCCGGGCGTATTGCCCAGTTGAAAGCTTTTTATATAAACCCTTTGGTTCAGAAATAGTTTTCATATGTTAAAGATACCAATGATTTCTGAATCAACAGACAAACATTATGCCTCCTAAAATATGTTTTCTGGTTACAGCTGATGCTGATAGAATTTATACTAACAATGAGCATAATAATAGTTTGGCTGCTTGTAGAAGGGCAATGTTTAGTAATATGTATACAAATCCACCAGTTGATATAATTTTAAGTTTACAAAAAATGAATGTCATGGAAAGAACGGTTTTATTTTTAGTGAACATGTTTTTCTTCAAGCAAGGTGATGCGTAGAAATATGCTGCAAACGTTCGTGCATCTGAATGGGAGAAACAAATAGGTGTTAATGCCCATTGTTCTCTCTGTGGTTTATCAATAATCTATGCTTCACTGAGACTAGTTCGGAAGAAGAACAAAAAGAGTCTCTTAACTCATCAATTAGAATTCAAACTAAAATTAGTAAAGAAGTTCTAGACTTGTTAGATGTAACAATATGTAAGGGAAATAACGTTGCAAAGAAAGGCACTCTGGATAATACGGTAAATGTCAAAGGAAAATGACACTTCCTCCATCACATACATTTAAATGCATTGCTAAATCCCTAATACGTAGGTTCCCCTAGGTGTGCAACATTGAACAATATTTTCATTACTAGGACTACGCAAAAGGGGTTACAAATCATGGAACGTTGGAAAATTAAATCTGATGCAAAAAGAAGAAGTGTTCGCAAAAACCAAACGCGATCTAACTGTTCGTGATTCATTTTAATAGACGTTCAGACTTTACATCAAAGAGTGACAGAAGAAATATCAGTGATTTGCTGGTAAAGTTTTCTGAAGCGTTTCGTACATACACTTTGGTTACAGCTTACAAAC
Source organism: Megalonaias nervosa (assembly GCA_016617855.1). NCBI lineage: Eukaryota > Metazoa > Mollusca > Bivalvia > Unionida > Unionidae > Megalonaias > Megalonaias nervosa. Next base: position 136,319 of record JAECUM010001154.1, read on the forward strand.
GTAATACGAACATAAGGGATATTTCAGTGAGATTCAAAGTACTGATTATCGACAGAACTGATTGATTTAGATGTAAATTTAATTGTTGTAAGTTGTTTTGTTTTAAAAATATTCAAACTATCAAACGTCTTGAAAATAAGCAAATTTCTTTCTTCTAAGTTCAATGAAACGTCATATGATACGTAAAAATAATATACGCGGTGTACTGTTCAAACCGTAAAAACCAATATAATGGGGAAACTGATATTTATGCATTAGGATGGATTGGCAGTTTTGGACTAATAACCATAAAGACCAATACCACATATCACTGAAAGTTTTAGTAACAACTGTTGTAAAGATCATTTTAAAGTGATTGACATCAACCACAACATCTCCTGGTCAAAAGAGGATAAAATTAAATGAGAAAGTTCTGAAGTAATCGTTTAGTCTCTGAAATTAATTTTGAAACTCCACCGATACCGTATCCTCAGTCTTATTCGTATACATCTTTTCTTTCAAAACTTATTATGTTATACAAACCATGGTGTGAGCTAATTGCAATATATAGATTCATCAGCATCAATCCATCCCAACCCGTCTATATCTATCTATCTATCTATCTATCTATCTATCTATCTATCTATCTATCTATTTTTGCAAACAAAGAAGAAGATACTTAAAGTATTTCTACGGATAGAATATACCAATTTGATGACCGGTATCATCATCTTTACAAGTATTATGTATTTTATAGAAGATTCAGATGATAACCCGGCCTTGACCATGTCAAGACTATTCAGCTTTTAATTATTTTTGCTGGTACATGAAATTAATAAGATTGTCAGAATATATATATATATATATATTAACAACATTGAACGGTGACTTTACCTATAGCATTGTGTGGTGCACTGGTGGCTCATTTATTCTTGATTCTGTCCGGGTCATGTATCACATTTACGTTATTTTCGAGATGCAAGACTTTGAGAATATTCAGTTTCCTGGCATTGCTTTCTGAAAATACATATTGCATATTGATGATTATGTTGTTGCAGATGGTATTACAATTAACGGCAGTCCCAAAGGTAACTTCATCGTCTATGAAAGATCAACAATCGAAAACTTCAGAATCTAGAATAGCACCAAATTTGACAAATGTGACAGCTACAGAATCACACAGGTCGACAGCTTCACCAACTACAAAAACACCACAGGTACCTTCAGCCAGAAGTACGTCGACACAGAGTACGTATATACTTGAAGCTCGAGGATTGGTAAGAAAAATAATTTTGTAACTGGATGCCCATTTGTGCATTAGGTGCCTTATAACATTTGTTGACATCGCACAGTATTCATTACTGATTCTGCTGATGTTGGAAAGAAAGAGTAGAGTGAGTGCCAAGTTTTATTCATATTAATATAAAAATGTATCAATATAATAGATAGCACAAACTGTTTCAAAACGTTTACAATAACTTTGTTTTGAATCTCCTCTCTTCTAACGTATTCTCTTACATGTGAATACACCGCCAAACATTGTCACTTTCCTTCGTCAAGAAACACACATAAGCCAATAGTGAGTCCGACTCTTCATTATAATAGATAAATGTCTCTTTATGGTCTAAAATTAAGAATTAATTTCTGTACCAAAAACATATTCTTTTTATCCCTAGGACTGACCCCCAAAACATTTGTTTTGCACAGTCTTCGTTATCTACGTTCGTTGATGACATCAGAAATATTAATTGTTCCTATTATTGCATACCTAATGATAATAATATGATCAATAATCCATGACAGAACTATGCGTCTGGAAACAAAGCTTGTTCGTGAGATACGAAGTTATGTTCCTTGTGTCTTGTTATCTCTTTCTGTTATAAGATAACACTGACATATTGGGCGACCGTTGTAGTGTGTTGACCATATATGTGGATTGAGATAAACAATGTTAGTGCAAGGTTTAATTTCATCCGATAGGTATTAGTTGATTGGAAACGATCACATAGTAAGTAGACCGATTAGAGCACAAATACCTTTACTTTAAAGTATATACAACAGAATCTGATTCGGATGTCATTCAGCGTTTATTTGACATTGATATATCACAATTTGACAGAAAATAAACACAATTAAAAATATAAGTTTCATCGGATATAATATTTAATAATATTCTGTATTACACACAGATATTAACCGTTCTGGAGACCATCGTCTATACTTGCCAGAATTGTTTCAGAATATAAAAGTTGGACATAGAAAATAAACACGGTACATTTTACCTTTATGCTGTAGAATATGTGCTAAATATGTAAGTAAAATCTGTGAAACATGTAGATAGATACAGTCTAATAACAACTGAAGAATTGCTTGAATTTTAGTAGAATATGAACTGAAAAACATTCGTACTCACTAGAAGGCCAGTATAGAATTTTGCCATTGTTTAATAACGTGGGTGTCTTGATAAAAAAGCACATTGAATAATTTTTATTCCTCAGAAAATTAAATGCATCTCTTCTTTTCTTAAGATCCCCAAACTCTAGCAATTCAATGTAGCAACATTTATTGACTCGTACATAAAAATGTTCATAATATTCTTATTATATTTGTGTGTAGAAGCCATAACAAGCTTGTATAAAGCTGATTGTGTAAATAACCCATGCCCACTGATGACGTTTAACAATATTACAGTATATTGTATTATATCATGAATACTGCTAAAATGTTGATGGTGATGTCGTATACCAACCAACCAAAACTGAGTCGTGTTATAGCACAATAAGACCCAAGACGCACAAAAAATGAAACTAACAGAAAACTGAGTGACAGTCTGAAGAAAAGAGAAGCAAAATCAATAGAAGAATACAAACATTTAGGAGTAAAATATAGAAAAGGAGCAGTGATGACATAAAGAAACAGAAAGTACAGCAATAGCTCAAAACAAAACAAAAATATAGACGTACGGAATAAAGACATACAATGTACTCAAAGCATGATGCCACATTTACTTCACCCACAGAATGATGTGCGGCAATATCGGGTGTGCAAACATCAAAATACAATAAGAAAATTAGTTGATACAATATAATGTGCTGAACTAGTACAAATATTTCTATTTCATCCATTAGAATAATAAAGTACAAAACTATTATGATTATAAAATATCGCACCATTTTTAGAGGCAACGTCAAATTATCATGTGGAATAATGTACCATGAATTGTTAAGATCATGTCATTCACTCTCAAGTACGTATATAAATCACTGTAGTTCTCAAATATTGGGAGATGTCCTCAAGCAAATGGCACATTGCATAACTTATACCTGAACTTAGGCCTAATTGATTAACTTGGACGACCAGTTGGTTTTATGCACACAAAACATAGCAACCCGACCGAAATTACAATTAATTAATTGCTGCTAAAATTACAACATATCACAAGGATTGTATCTATTAGTTTACAGGATTGCCTTATCTTATGTACGCAGGAAGCATAACTATGTAGTGGGGAACGCGTCACATGTTGTAATAAAATAGGCACTAAATATAAAAACTGAAACCCAGACTAGAAATATCCCTATGCTATTCTAAGAAGTTATCTTACGGCTTCATTATTTTAAGCATAAATTATATTATGATTAACTCTTGTAAACAATATCAAACAAAACACTGATTGCGGCTCTAAATCAACAGGTCATGATAATGGCTTCGATTCACATTTGAGGAGTGTAGACACATGTTAAGTATAAGGACTTAGATAAAATTAAACATACTGTTACATATAACTAAGACATGCAAGTGTTAAGTGCGTTGTCCAGTCTAGCCCAATAATTTAGACGGATGATCTGTAGACATATTCGTTTGATTCTGTCGTTAGTGAGTTAAGTAAACAGTGTGCAATCAAATACCCAGGCATCTTTCACACATTCATATTTTTGTTATTTCTTCTAGAAAGTCCACTATAGCTTTTATGATGTCTTCCTTGATCGCATACGTGGAACTATTGAGTTTTCTCATTTTTCGTATCACCTCGTTCTTCTTCTGTCGTGATACAAATTTGCAAATGGCTGGGCGATTTGCGTTTTCATCAGTTTCCCTAGAAAATGCTCAATTGCTTTATTTGTTATGGTGATGTCTACTCCCACTTTATTTTTCAGAATCGCTACAACATTCTCTGTGCATTGTTCGGGTGTTTATTTATTCTCTCGGCCGTGCCGTAGATGTTGATGTTATCGACTCGTGTGTATTGTTCCAGCTCAGCCATCGTTTATTTTAGATTCTTATTCCGTCTTCAATTTCTGCATTTTTCCTCCAAGCATCTCATTTTCTGTTAGTGAGTCGAACTGTTCCCCTCTTAGTTTGTATATTTCTGTGATCATTTCTGCTAGTTCCTTTTTTAAGCTCAGGTGTTACTTACACTCTCTAATGCAGATTCAAGTACTTTCTTTGTGACCATTCATTTTCTCCAATATAATCTTTAGTAACCATTCTATCCATAACCTTAACAAGGGCGTCCAAATTGTCCTCGATTGTATCTTTCTTCCCCCTCACCCCTATCGTCTTACTTTAGCTTGATTCTTCCAAATTGCCGTATGGATGCTTATTGTGGTGGATGTGGGGTTTGATTTGTAACCGTGATGATGTACTCTTCCCATGACATCTCTCTTTTTGTGCTCAGTTTGTAATCCTCCTCTAGGAATGTTAAAATCCGACGCCTCGGAACACTCTCTATCAGTGTTTCTAGAAATGTTTCCTTTTCTTGATATTACGATTGTTTATATCACGGTTATGGACAAAATCAATTGAATATCCCGCTCATGCACACGTACACTGATTAAAGGAACTATTTATTATCATCTAGGAAATGTTACTGTATCTAAACCATGGTGTTGAGACTTTCTATATTATTATTGATCTGAGACTGAATAAAAAAGATTTGTATGTGTGTGTTTTGTTTCAAAATGCTTCACACGAAAGTCGTGTACATACACCGGTGCACCGTCATTATTCACATGTGCGGCGCAAAGGTCATTGGTTCATACATAATGTACAAAATCAACTTCAAAATACAAGAAGCGATGTGTGAACACAGTCAAACATCGGATGTTCAAGCAACCACCCATGGGCGCCAGCACACAGGGGCAAGGACGGGTCACCTATGCCTTAAAATCAACACTATATATATATATATATATATATATATATATATATATATATATATATATATATATATATATATATATATATATGTCACATAATCGGTACACTTTGCCTACAGTGTGTGCAGTTTCATATTTTTGATATTATACATGTGAACATATCACTTTATGTGATTCTGATTGGTCCAAATAAGCCCATGAAATTATTGTGCAGTATTCTCTTTACTGATTGGCTGCGATCGTGGGAAAACTTTTTAACCGCGCCTTCAGGAATTTTTTGTGTTCCTTGAACATTTTTTGGCCGCCATTTTTTGATTCAACTCGCGAAAGGGAATTGGGAAAAAAATGGTCTCGTCTGTTTCTATATTGCCAATTTACCCCCACAGGGGTTTGTTATGTCATGTATAACATATCATAATATGAAGAATGGCAAAACCCCCAAGACAAGAACAATAACAACAAGTAAAACTACCGGTATTGCTCAGATGGTAACGAGAGTGGGAGTGGGGATGGATGGGCGGTATATCTGTAGCATGGAATCCACCCTATATACAAGCTTGGTTTAAATGTGAACTTACTGAAGTAAGTAAACTCACCTTTGTTCACAGAAGAATGTAGACATAAACCGGTCTCCCCAACTGACAGAACTTTATCCAAACACAGCATATTTACGCGGTGAATATGTGATGCAAATCCGACTCAGAGAGTTGTTTTCGTCTTCTGTCCAATCTAATGTTCCAAATCAAATGCTGCAAATTTCCGGTCCACAAATACACGACCTCTACGTCCAAAAATGATACTTTAATTTTAGACATATTGAATGTAAATTGTATTGTTGGATGTAATTTGTTTAAACAGTCTATAAAATTATAAAGGTCTTCTCATGAATAACTCCAAACCATAAAGATTTCGTCTAAATATCTTAACCAAACATCTGTTTTAAGAGGCATTTATTTAGAAAGTCATTTTCTAATTTCCCTATAAAT